>PVLD010005406.1:0-112340 GCA_004027595.1 Dinomys branickii | reverse complement strand
CTCATATGTCGTATGAATGATGGAATCAGTTCTTTGCTCTTCTACTTTGAATGTGCTTGATTAGGACCAAGGTGGAATGTGAGTCACAGGTTTGTGAGCTGCCTACGTTGCTGTCAATTACTTCTTGTGCATTTTAGATGGGAGGTTCTTTATTAGCGTTCTAAGTTATGGGAGTGATGTGCCAAAAGAAAGAAAAAGGAAAACAAAAGGATCAAGAAAGTAGCAGAAGAGAATGGTGAAAATGATTTGTAACTTAAAAACAGTCCCTGGAAGTTTGTTATTCATTAGACAAATGTTAAGCATTTACTACATGCCATTGTTGGGGCTAGAGATAAGTAAGTCGTGGCTGCTAATACCTTAAGTGCAAAATATTAAAAAGACTTAATTTTTTTCTCATTAATATTTATCACTGCATAACATATTCAAGTTTCTGTGTCTATTGTCTATCTCCTTCTTCCTTTTATTGTTAGAAAACCTCTGGGAAGAGCTGGGTGTGGTGGTAAATGGCAGTAATTCCAGCACGTGGGAGGCTGAGGCAGGAGGATCACTGCTAGTTTGAGGCCAGCCTGGGCTACACAGTTAAGTTAGTTCAAGCCCAGCCTGAACTGCATAGTGAAACCCTGTTTCAAAAGAAGACCGTGTCGAAAAAGAAAAGAAAAGAAAGCCTCCAGGAAGAAAGGGATTTGGCTTCTTTTGTTAATTGCTTTATCCCTGGAGCTAAGAACAGTGCAAGGTACTCATAAATATTTGTTGAGTGGTTTAATACGTGATCTTTTGGTCTGTGTAACTTTGACTCATTGGCTTTCCCCTAGTGGGAATTAAGCTGAACTGCCTGATATAATCAGCTCGGGCTGGTGAGAAACACACTCTTTCCTTTTAGACTTCATCAGTGTGGTTTGGGAGCAGGTACACCCAGAGCCATCTAGGCTATGTAAAGGAATGTGAGCAGATATCATTCTTCCCCAGGTACACTCATACTATTTATATAGGTGTGATGTCAACAACTCTTGGGGTTGCCAGGTGTTCACCAAATTAGCAGTTAACAGTGTCATGCCGTCTCTTCCTGGGAAGGCAGTTGCCACTCTGGGGCGTGGACAGTGACCATCAAGGGGCTGGGAGGGAGCCAAGGCTGATAGCGAAGACAGAAGGTGGGAGAGCGGAGGCTCTGAGGCCAGGAGAGCACGAGGTTCCGGGCGCGGAGGCGATCCGCAGGTCAGGGAGGCTGCCGGAGAAGAAATTAGGACAAGCTCCGGGGGATTTGTGGGCGTGTATATGGCCAGATATCAGTTTCCACCAGCAGAGGGTAAAGGCTGGACAGAAACTCTAGTTAGCCCTGGATAAGGGCAAGAGCACTTTCCTTCCTGGTACCGGCAGTCAGGGCCTTAAACTAAATTGTCTTTTTCTCACCTCTCAGAGTTGCCTTTCAGCAAGTGACATCTGGAGGTCTACGAAGGGTGAAATAGCTCTTGCCGAGGGGCAAGGGGCCCACCGGCCGCAACAGGTGGCATTCGCAGACAGACACAATGGAAAGGGCAGGAAGCAGGGTAGAGGTCCTGGAACCTAAAACACCACACAGCAAATTCATCCCCACTGAACTCCTGTCCTTCTGTTGACTTGCAGCTTCCTGGAATTTGAAACTGAGGGGGTAAATTCTGATGGAGGAGCTGGGTTTTGGGAGCCTGAGCTGCCACTTATTTAAGAAGGTACTGAAAATGCCACAAAGACAAGAGAAGTGACTTTCTCTTCCGGGTGTTATAGAGATACCCTACATGGGGATGTTCAGGCTGCCTGAGCCAAGGGTCAGGGGTCAACTACAAGTGGGCATTTCTGAGTCAAACATGAACTGGATACCGTTCAAAACTGGAAGGGTGGTGGTGCATGTCTGTAATCCCGGCACTCTGGGAGGCTGAGGCAGAAGGTTTGAGTCCAGCCCGGGGAATTTAATCACATAATGGGACTCTGTCTCAAAATAAAAAATAAAAAACGGCCTGGGGATAGCTCAGTTCAATCTCCAAAACTGAAAACAAACAAACAAAAACAAATTTAAAAGAGAATTTATCATTTTTAGGCTCTGGTATTGTGTAGATCAGCCAGCCAGTCAGTCAGTGAACCAACATTTACTGAATGCCTACTCTATGCTAGACACTGTGATGAAACAGTACAATGCATTTCTCTCTTTAAGTCATTTTCATCTCTCCTTTTCTCTTTTTCTTCCTTTTCTTTCTTTCTTTCTCTCTCTCTCTTTCTTTCTTTCTTTCTTTCTTTCTTTCTTTCTTTCTTTCTTTCTTTCATCTGTTGATGCAGAGTCTCGCTATGTAGTTAGGCTGGCCTCAAACTCATTAAGTGAGCCTCCTGCCTCAGCCTCCTGGGTGCTGGGGTTACAGGTGTGCACCACCACATCCGGCTGATTCTTCTTTAGTTTCACATCTCTTTTGGACTTTATACAACAGCCCTTTATTAAAAGGACCTTGAAAACATTATAGGGGCAAATTTCATGAGCATTAAGCCCGTTTTTACTCAGGGAGCAACCTCTCCATGCCTTATTCTTTGACCCTGGTTATTTTTCTTTATAGTATCCATCACGTCTGTTTTGGTATTGCCTGCTTTCCTCCCCATTAGAATATAGTTCCATGGAGGTGGGGACAGGAGGTACTTTTTAAAGTTATGGTTAATCTCTAAGGCCTAGGACAGTGCTTTGTACCCAGCAAGCACTACATCTATAGAAGTGACAGATTTTCTTCTCTCTATAGTCACTTCATGGAGCTGAATGTGGTAGTACACACCTGTGAGTCCAGTACTGAGGGAGGTTGAAGCAGGAGGATTGCAAGTTCAAGTCCTTCCAAGACAATTTAGAGAGATCTTACTTCAAAAAAAAAAAAATCTAGGGATGTAGTTCAGTGGTAAGTGTCCCTGGGTTTGATCCTCAGCACTGATAAATCAAATAAACAAACAATACTCCTTGGGCTGGAGCTGCAGCTTGGAGAGCTTGCTTAGCATGTGCTATTAGTAGTTTTTAATTACAAAAGATGATCTGGGCAAGTAGCACTGGCCAGTAATCCCTGCAATCTAGGAGGCTGAGACAGGAGGAGTGCAAGTTGGAGTCCAGACTTGGCAGTTAGCAGTTTAGCAAGATCCTGCCTCAAATAAAAAATAAAAAAGGCCTGAGGATTCAGGTCATAGTGAAGACCTTGGGTTCAATACCCAGTGCTTAAAATGTAGAGGAAGGAAGGGGGGAGGGAGGGAGAGAAGGAAGGAAAGAAGGAAGGAGAGAGAGAGAGAGAGAGAGAGAGAGAGAGATGTTGCATTGAAGGCCACAGATGCTGTCAATTGAATTTAAGATTTGGGCTACAGAAAAGGCATAATTGCCTATAATATGAATCACAATTCCTTTGCAACCTGGCATTATCCACATTGAGTATTTTATACCAGTGAAGACCTCTTTTTTTCCTCTCAGTATTTGCGACATTTTCCAGGAAGATCCACCAGTTGTGCCTTTGAAGTTATAGCCACCAAACCACCCATTCATTCTTTTACTTTCTTTGCAGCATATTAAATGAGTGTTTGCTAAGTGTCTGTTGCTGGAGGGCTACCGGGACAATGTGTACCTGAACTGAATTTTGGTTTCTCGGGAGAGACTGAACACCTCCATGACCAAAAGACTGTATCGATTAATATATCGTGAGCTCTGAGGGCTCTTCTGGGGCTCAGAAGAAGGGGAACTCATTTTGGGGCTTTGAGTGTCAGAGGAAGTTTCCTGGAAGAGACAGGCTATACATGGGATTTCAAAAGGCAGAGGGATAGGTGGAGAGCCAGGCCTGTAGAGCAGCTGTAGCGCACAGGGTAGTGGGAGTCACCGAGACAGATCTAGGGAGGAACGGATCCATTCATCTCGGGGATGTAGTGCAGAGTGTGGTTTGACCCAGGTGAGGTACTGTAGGATGTGTACTGCAGAAGCGGGCTGGAGTTGCTTTGGGAGTCCTGAATGCCGCACTGCATAGTTTATACGTTATTACAAAAGTAATGATATTTCCAAAGAAATTTGGAGCCATTGGTGCTATGTACACACTGGGATTTTACAAAGATTATGCTGATGGCTACGTGTGGATGGCTGGGCTGGAACAGGAAGAAATTTGAAGAGAGAAGTTTGTGGAGGGAAGAACTGATAGAGAGCAGACTTTGTGCAGGGAGGAAAAAAGAACTGTGAAGGGAATGGATTTGACAGAGCTTGTGACAGGAAAGTCATAGGGGCTTGGTGGCTCCATGAGGGAAATGAGCTGAGGAGAGGGACAGTTAAGGGTGGTCTGATGAGGGCTTTATTTCTCAGTGAGTAGGACAATGGTGATGGCACTGTTGGCAGAAACATGAAAATTGTTCTGGAGATTGCAGCTCAGGCAAAAAAGAGGATCTCTCTGAAGTTCAGGCTTGTAGAACTGGAGGGGTGATGGGACACTAGGTGGGCGTGTCCAGAAGAACATTAGTAATAGCCAGTGATTGGGTGTCCCTGGCCCAGCTTCATTTATTTCCTTACTGCTCAGCAAAAAGGATATAGACTAGACTAAATCAAGCCTTCAATTCTGAGGCATCTCTCCCATCTAATGCAATATAGAGTTAAATAAGCTCCGTCTCAGAATTTCACAGCAGGTCTGGGCACCACCTCTTATGGATGTGTGAGGTGGCCAAAGTCCACTAGCCAGAGTTTGGGCTTGTACTCAGACCTTCTGTATGGCAACCGGTCAACACTTACCCCTTCCAGTGTGCTATTTGGTCTCTGTTTCCTGTGTCTGAGTTTGTGGCTGGAAGCTCTTGGGATGTTAATGCATGTTATCAGGGACTGAGATATTGAGCCCTTTGGCTCAATCCAACAAACACCTTATCCTTGATCCTAGGCCTCAGCAAACTTCTTCCCAATGGTTTGTAAAGGTAGAAGGTGGGGCAGGCCTCATTCATCTTTTCTACTGTCACAGAACTGATGGTATAAATTCTGATTCCTTTTGAGGCTGTCTCCCATCTTCCTTTAAACTTTATTCTCCCTAGATTTGCCATTTTGGAGCAGGGGGTGGGATAACAGTTGTTGACTATTACACTGTTCAGGCCCAGGGCCCATCTCTAAGGGAGAAAGCTCAATCCACTAGGAGGGGGGAGATCAGCCTTTCACATCTCAAGAGCTCTGCCTGCTGAAGCCCATTCATTAAGATGAGACCAACACACCCACCCTCATAAATACCAGTTCTAGGTCCAGGCTGTGTGGGAGGGACAGTGGCCTGAAAGATGACGCCAACATTTTCTGAAGGGCATGGCCTGCCATTAGATGACTCAACGAGGATGCCAGCACTTCAGCAGGAGGCAGGGCAAGAGCTGCATCTTCACCCTCTTGGGGTGGGATTATTCTGTGTTGGCACCAGGTCTACAGGAAAGCCTTCATGAATCAGCTCCCTGCCTATGATCTCATTAGCCAGAGCACAGCTTCAGCCTGGAAAGCAGAGCCCCAGCCCCTGAATTTCCAGGGTGTCCCAGGCCACCGTCCTTGGAGGAAGACCTGCTTGGTTTTAAACCCTAGCTCTTCTGGTTCTCTGTTTATAATATATAAAATGGAGGTAATAATTCCAGCTTCACAGGCTTGTGAGGGGTAATGTATGGAAAGGCTTAGCAAAGCAACAAGAAAGGAATGTGGCTTAGCGTTGTAGCCCAATAAACACAATCAACGGTGTTATTAGTACTATACTGTGTTTTCAGTGTCAGTAGTGGGTAATAGTGTGGTTTCTAGAGTTAAGACAATTTAGGCTGTACCCACCCCTACAAAATGTAATTTTAAAAGTTAGATGGTTTTACAGATAAGCAGCTTTTCTAAACTTCCTCCTGCACTAATAATCAATACTCCCTCTTCTCTTCAGCCCAAAAGAAGCGACAGAACATGCAGATACAGGCCCCAGGAGGCCAGGGCTCAGGTTCCTTCCCACAAGAAAGAAAAATAAATCAAAGATGGTTGCGGAGATAGAGCAGGTGTGGAGATCTACGCTATTTCTCTGCGCTGCCCCTCCCCTCTGTTCCTTGCTATGATCTTTTTTCTTTTTTTTTTTTTTTGGCGGTACTGGGGATTGAACTCAGGACCCTGCGCCTGCTAGGCAGAGCGCTTATTCCACTGAGCTATATCCCCAGCCCTATTCCTTGCTATGAAAGACCCTTACCTGCACAAGGAGATGGTGATTTGAGGCATGGGGGCTCTTTTATCTCCTCAGAACTAGCTTTAAACAGACCATTCTTTTGGTTTTTTCCCAAAGTGTATGGCCCTCTTTGATTTGGTCAGTGGTGAGCAAATGGACCATGCGCGTAAACCTAAGTGGTTGCTAACAAGACTGGGTGAGTGTGAATCTGGAATGCTCCCCTTCCTAGTTGAGTGACCTTGGGCAACTTCATTTTGCTGAGTCTGTTTCCTCATTTGTAAAATAATAACAGAACCTCTCTCATGGGGTCACTGTGAAGATGCGATAATGCAGACTAAGTGTTTAGCACAATCGCCAGAATTGCTCTTACTATTTGTTTTCAACCCCGTATCTTCTGGAGTCTGACTCAAGGTGTTATCTTTTCTATAAACCAATCAATCCTTTCTCTGATCTTCACTGTCTTGGGTCCCTCTTACAATTCATCTTACATTGTTCCTATCTATCTCCCTCAGGAGCCTGACCAGGCCTGAAAGGCTCACCCTGGTCTCACTTTGAGGCATGTCTTCCACATTGTTATTGTACCCCCAAACCGGACAAAATCAATCCTAGGAGCATTGAAATTAGAATTGTATGGTGCATGTCTACAACAAAAGTTCCTACAATTTTTTGAAATGGTTTTGTTCCGCTGCTTCCGCTCCCTAGGCAACTATCCTTTCTCCCCTGTCTCCTTTCCGAGCGCCTGCTTCCCTAAGTTCCCCAGGCTACTAAGGGCGCAGAGTCTTGGGGAAACCCCACAGGCCGAAAACCCGGTACCAGCAAGGATTGCATGCGCTTGCGCAGAAAAGCCCTCCACCCCCCAGCGACGTCAGCGCACCGGGGTCTGCCCCGCCTTCTGTGACGCCAGCCTTGCCACAACCCCACCCCTCACGCCCGCGCGGTCCTGCGCATGCTCCGAAACCCGCCCTTGTGCGTCACAGAATGGCCTCGAACGCCCAGACAGCTCCTGACGTGTCGGGGAGGAGCCTGTTGCGGAGGTCCGTAGAGTGGAGCTTGGGGCTGCCGAGGGAAGCGTCGCTGATCGGCTTGGCGGGCCTGGCCAGGCGAGCCGAACAGAGACGTCGGTCGAGCGGCGGCGAACATGAGCTTTTGACACATTAGAGGTGAGCCTGCCGCGCGGGGCCGCTCCCGAGGGCCCGAGACGGGCGGCGGCGCTAAGGCCCGCCCGAGGGAGCCTGCCCGGCCTGGGCGCTGAGTGCGAGGCCCCGCCGGCCGGCCCGGGGCTGGGCTCTGGGGCGCCCAGTGCGGAGGCAACTGAACCAACCGCTGTAACTGACCTCTTGTCGAACTGGTCCGAGGTGTGGGCCACCAGGGGTGCCTGCGAGGGGGCGAGCACGGCTCCGTCC
This sequence comes from Dinomys branickii, assembly GCA_004027595.1. Classification (NCBI taxonomy): domain Eukaryota; kingdom Metazoa; phylum Chordata; class Mammalia; order Rodentia; family Dinomyidae; genus Dinomys; species Dinomys branickii. The sequence continues at coordinate 104,776 of PVLD010005406.1, read as the reverse complement.
AGAGGTGCTTCTGTCCCGGGGTTGGGACGGAGGCCGGGACGTGGCACCGCGGGCCAGGGCGCTGGTGGCGCAAGGAGTGGCTCAGGCGGGGGTGGCAGCGCGCGCCAGCCCACCCCCGTCAACCTCCGCAGAATCCCTTCAGCTGCGAGTGTTGTTAAGAGCCTTTTGGCTTTTGATCTCCCAGCGCCTCTTTCTGTGGGGTGCGAGAGCGGGCGCTGCCCACGCTGGGATCTGACTGGCATTCCCGTGACTCCCCGCCTGGAACTGCTGGTCACCCTCTTGGAGTTCAGGGAAGTGTCACCAACGGGCCCGGGTTGGTTGTGCTCGTCTCTTTTTTTGGCTGGCATGCGACGAGGTAACCATTTAAGTTTTGCTAAGAAAGTGAAGGTTCTTTCAGTAATGATTCCGTTCCATTCCTGTAGCACCTTTACGCATTTTTATCTCTTGAATCGCATTACGTTAAAATTGTGACAGGTAACAGTATTGCCGCTTGCTGGATGAAGAAATTGAGCCTAGCTGGGGGGCAGTGGAATGATTTATAGTTAGCTTCAAGATGGTGAGAAGCTTAGCTTGGAGCAGAATTTACGTTTCTAGGCTCGGAGTTCTGATTTTTTTTTTTTTTTGGTGAGATTTCTATTCCTTTCTCAACTAGAAAGCAAAACAAAAAAATTGGTTTGTCAGAGATATCAGAATCTAGTAGCGGATTTATCCAGTTGTTTTTGAGTAAATTCACCTAAAAAAGAACAATTTAGTTAAGAGAAAAACCTTAAGATTGTTCATGGGTGGCTGGTTATTTTGTCCTATAACTTATATTGCTTTTTGTGCACTTGACAGGGCAGTGGCTTTGCAAAATGAAATTATTGGAACAAAATGCACTATTAAATTATAGGCTAAGGAGAAGCCATGGGACATTGAGGGATTTGCTTTCTGAATTATGAAAGTTACTGTTTACAATCGGAGTGTGTAAGGAAAAAAGAAAATCTTTATTCAAAGTTAGAGCTGGGAGCATGGTGGTGCATACCTGTAATCCCAGCACTTCGGGGAGCTGAGGCAGGAGGATTACTTCGAGTTCCAGACCAGCCTGGACTAGTGAGTTCAAGGCTGGCCTGAGCTACAAAGAAACCCTGTCTCAAAAAACAAAACCAAAACCAAAATGAAATTGAAGTTGGATAAGGAGCATATGAAATGAATGACATACTGCTATCTCAATTAAAACTTAGATTTGCTTTCATGATATTTATAAAACTTTTTTATTCGTTTAAAACTATACTGAGATAAGTTTGCTTACAAAAGCAGAAGTTTCTGAGCAGTCCATAGAGTTAGAAAAAGAAATTTGATAGGACTAAAAGAAATCTTATTTATGATTGGCTTTGAAAAGTTAAAAATTCTGTAGATGTTATCTTTTGAAGTAGTAGAAGAATTTCAGTAAAAAGGCCTCTGTTACTTACAGGGGGTCCCAGAAGAACTCTTTCAACCTCCTTACTCCAGATTTACATTTATTAACAAGAAGACAGTATGTAAAATAGATTTTACCACTGTGCAAGAAATAGATTCCTTGTAAATAAGGCACTTTGGACAGGGTGTTTCCAACCCAAGTGAGTTGTCAGTTGTTAGGTGTATGAAGATCATGGTAATATCTAATGTGAAAGTTATAATTTAAAAACCCATACTCCATCCGTGTGAGACATGGTATTAAGGGAAGACTGGAGAAGAGAATAATTATCTGCCTTCATTCCAACCTCACAAAATTGTGCACATACCGTTTGAAACTATATTTATTTAGTTTTTGGCCTCCGTATATCTTTTCTCCCCCTATTTTTAACATTTTATGATATTGGCTAATTTTCTGTAGCCTTAGTGTTTCTAGTTTCAAGTGACACTGAACACATCCTCTCAGTATAATTTGAGTCCAACTGAACACTCTTTTTAGACCCTGAAGCAATCTGATGTATATCTGCAGTGGTAGTACATTTTTGTTATTTGTAAAAAATTGGATTTTTAAAAAGGGTAAGTCTGGTAAAATTAGAGTGATAAAGCTGGATAATTTAGGAAACAATGTGTGTGAACAGAGTACGAACGTTTTGCTTAGTTCTTAATCTTGCTCATAAAAGCAATTCCAAAAGAGAAGTTTTGGAAATGTTTTCAGTAGTGGTGGTATCAGTTAAATATGAATATAGCTTCCTGGAATGATTGATGCTAAAGAGTCATTTGTATGTTTTAGATTCTGAAGCCGGTTTACTTTGTGTTCAAACTTCAAAGGTCCACTACTGAACTACCAATTCTTAGTAATTTAATGAACACTCATGCTGTGTTTACTATGTGTCAGGATCTGTTAAAAGTATTTTTAAAATATTAAGTCCCTATTCATAACAGTCTCATGTTAGTGATTATCTCCATTTTATAGCAGAGGATATGGTGTACTGAGTAGTTGAATAACTTGCCCAAGGTCACCCAACTAGTGAGTAAAGGAGCCTGATTTCAAATCCAGGCAGTTTGAATTCAGTGCCTGGGGGTCTCAATCAGTATGCTGTGCTGTTTCTTTGACTTATTGTTGGTTAAATTTTAAAATTTGATTTATTCTGGAAAAGATGATAGTCATTTTAGTAAAATATTTCTGGCATATATAATACTGTTTAAAGGGCCAAGGCACAATCTGTGAAAGTAGCCTTTTGATTAGAAAAAGTGTCAACATTTAGTTCACATAAGATTCAGAATGTGTGTGAAAAGCCAGGAGTGGTGGCTCATGCCTATAATCCTAGCACTGGAGAGGTTGAGGTGGGAGGATTGCTTCCAGTTGAAGGCCAGTCTGAACTACATAGCAAGACTTTGTCTCAGAAGCCCAGAAAACAAGACAAAACAAAACAAAAGAATATGTCTGTCTTACAGCCAGGGAACGAATGGATTCTTCATAGCACACTCAGAGGTGTAAACAGTGTTGTTCCATAGAGATCAGTACTTAGTCAAAGTGTCCTTCAAAACAGCCACTGCCATGAGGTTCTGATACGGTGTATGCAGGTAGCAAAAAGCGAAAAACACCACCAACCAGAAAAGTTTCAAAGTGGCCACGCAAGTCACATTTATAGATGAAAACAATTTTGATCCTATTTGTAGGAGTGGATTCACATTTAAATACAGTACAGTAAGTAATTCAAATAAATGTTAGATGCCGAGGAAGGCATCTGACAGTTGTTAGGAACTTCCATAAGGACACTAGCCCATGGACTGCATGATTGGCAGTGTCCAGTGCTGCATGGTAACAAAAAGAGTACTAAACACTCAAAAGAAAAATTGTCCTACAGCGAGTACAATGTAGAGTACTGAAGTAACACTATTATTCAGTTTCAGAAAGCTTATGTGTAATCTAAGGGTGACCAAAAGCCTGACCAAATATTTACAAGACTGAGATGAGTGTTAAATGATCATAGGCTAAAAAGACAAGAAATATTAATGTAGTGAACACCGAAAATGAGAGGTATTATCATCACAGTCTACACAAATCAGAAATGCATAAAAAGAATACAAACTTGTTTACCAAATTCAGGGACCTTACAACAGAGCAGCATATGAAACTTACGACAAATGTACATTCAAAAATGGGAAGTTCATTGATAGCTATAAAGTTATGGGACTTATTCCAGTTGCTTAAAATAATGCAAAAATCAGTCAATTAAAAATTTTAGATTTGAAATCATTCATTAAAATGTTTTATATAAGGATTAGGACTTTCTTAAATTGCTTTTTTATTCTCCTAAAGTTTTTATTTGCCTTTTTCCTAATTGACAGATGAGTATTATGCATTCACCATAAACTCAGGTTTATCCAGCTTCTCAATCTGCTACTTTATGGGATTCCCATTTTTTGGGAATGATCCCTTGTTTGAACTGCTCTCTGGACCAGAGAGGATAGGATTCATCCTGGGACTTCTTTTCATTGCAGTCCTGGCTTGGGGTCCCTGTGAGCATCCTGTGCAGTCAGGTCATGGTTTACCCCCCCCCCCCTTCTTTTGTAACTCTCAGGAAGTGTGTGGGAAGATAACCTGTAGTTTTTGTAGGAGAAAAAAATTTTCTCATTTCCTGAATTTTCTGTTTCCGCTCAGTTCAGCAGGTCCCAAGGTTTTCTTCTTTATGCTACTGGGTGCCCCATTTGTCTGGCGCTTCTTGGTTGTCTGTGTATGGTTAGGTCTGATGGCTGGATGGTTGAGGCAACTTGTATACAGTAGTTTCTCCAAGGCTTTCCTCAGCAAGTCCCATCAGTTCTATTCTTTGTAGTGCACACACAACTGATTGTGAATGTAGTTTGCTACGCATCAGACTGATAATTTGTACAACTGGAAATAATAGATTTTATAATCTTGATTTTAATACATGGTGGTGCATTGTGAGGCAGAAATAAACTACTTGTAAGTCTTTTTGCTTATTCCTTCCTTAAGACGGGTTCAGATGTTCAAGGAAAATGTTCTCTCTGCTTGGGAAGTAGAATAGTGAAGGAACGACTGTAAGTCAATTCAAATGATATTTATTGAACTTCTGCATTACATGTTCCTGGTGATGTGTAGAGTGTGGAACAATTTATGAGTAAGATGCAGGACCTGCCCTCAGGGAACTAACCAGAGAGACTTCATCTTTCCTTTGAAGCTGTTGTTAAAAGCAGAGTTAGTAGCAGTAGAGCTTTGATTCTTGTGTTACCCCTGGTTCTCACAACATTTTTCAAAAACCAGAATCGTTGGATTGGGTATCAGAAATGTTATTTGGGTTGCATGTTGACATGTAGTTGTCAGTGTTGAAGTGGTAGCATATCCAAGTTTAAGGACTGGTGCTCGTGATCTTGTGATGGTTTTCTTTAGAGTTGGATTTATAGATTTAAATGTAATCACAGTTTTAGGGCATTTTGAGGGGCAGACCCTCTGTAGAGCATTCAAAGGGCACAGGGATTATTGCCTCATCTCTGCTGCCTCATATGTCTTGTAATTCTATCCTTACCTGGGTTGTTAAAATATGTCCTTTACCTCAAGGAGACTTAGGCTATAACTTTGAGGAGTTATTGATACCACATAATGATGACTTAATTATGTAGATCCTTTGAAATACGAATACCTCTTGTTACTGGATGAGCCTTGTCCTCATACAAACTTCACTACAAAATAAACTAGTTGAAGGTAAAATTACCTCCATATCTGAGAAAGTGAAGTGGAAATTAGGAACTTTGATGAAGGAACAGGATTATAAAATTAATTCGTGTACATATACTTGAAGAAGAGTTTTAAGTCATCTAATATAGTCCGAACCTTTTTTAAATGAGAAAAGACTGAGGCTCTAAGAGTTTAAGCTATTTACTTAACAGCAGAATTGGAACCCTACAACCCAGGCTCAACAAGACTCCCAGCACAGAATAATACAGACAAGTGTGTGCTTGTGGAGGGGTAATCAGATTAGAGGAGGGTATATTTGGCTAATACTTATCCAGTGCACAACAATATCCGACACATGATAGGTTTGCAAGCATTAGGTGCTTTCTCTAAGCAAGGTTTCGTGCTTGGTGCCATGAAGGAATATAAGATGTGGCAGGGATCCATCTTGTTTGAAGAACTTTCAGGCTGGTTGGTAATTTAAGATAATTAGAAAATTGACTAACAGCTGTCAAGGTAATAATAGTATGACCAAGAAAGACTTGATTAAGAAAAGTTTTTGATGGGCTGGGGATATAACTCAGTGGCACAGTGCCAGGTCCTGAGTTCAATTTCCTGTACCAAAAAAAGGAAAGAAAAGAGAAGTTTGCAGTAGGCCTCAAAGGAATTAAACCAAGTGTATGAAGTTACATTTTTGTTTTATCCCATTAAAAACTTTGTGCATACCTCTTCGGTATACTCACCTAGAAATTGGAGTTCTCTATTTGTTCTTACCTGTGATAGTTCTTGCTAAGTCTTTATGAATGAACTGTGTTAGATGAACTTCTAAATTCTCTACATCTCCAGGGTTTTATTAATTTACTTTTAAAGTTGATCTTGTTCTTGCTGCCCACTATGGATTTATGTTGAATCAACTGTGGTTTAATTCAGTACATATTATTGAGCATCTTATTGTGCAGGCATTGTGGTGAGATAGAAATAAATACAGTAATGCTACACAGCCTAACAGAGGGCACAAAGGTATGAGCAGATGCATTGCTGTGTGGCAAAGATACCGTTGAAAGCATGGGTGAGAATAGTTGTAGCTGAGAGCACAGGAGACTTCAATGCTGTTTGAGCGAGGACAAGAAAGGCTTTCTGGAAAAGGTGACAGCTGAGCCTTAAAGAAAAAAATAAGAGCTTTCCAAAGTAAGGACTGGGAAGCCATTTCAGGTAGAGAAAGCATTCAGATCTGAAATAGCATGGGCTATTAAGACAGTTTTGAACAGTGGTACTGGGATATAGTGGGATGCTTAGGAAGGGGGTATAGGAAACAGTAGGCATAAATGTAGGGTGGGCATCATACTTTTGGTATTCCATAACCTGACAGTTACTTGGGAGTTTTAGTCCAAATGCAAGGTTAATGAAATAGATTTTTCCCCTCCCTCTCTGAACGCAAGAGATCTAAAGGCGAAAGATCTTTGAGAGGTGATACGCGCCTGAAATTTCTGCTACTCAGGAGGCTGAGCGAGTTCAAGGCCAGCCTTAACAACTTAGTGAGACCCTATCTTTAAAAAAAAATAAAAAGGACTGGATATGTAGCTTAGTGGTAGAGTGCTTGCTTAGCACAGGTGAAGCCCTGGTTTCAATCCACAGTAGCACCCTCTTTAAAAAAAAATTACTGAAGTTGGAGATGGAGTGGACATGGGGAAGAAGTTTTGGACTTAAAAAATAATTAATAAACAGAAAGCTTTTAGAAATGTGATAGTAAATTATTGAGCATGTCTAATCTGGTAGCATCACCTGGGATGAAATTTTTAAGCAGGGGTTTTGATGCAGTGATACAATAGAGAAGAGCATGCAGTAGCAGCATCTCTGACCTTCTGCTTGTTTCTGTCACCTGATTCCCAGAACAACAACTTGGAACTCTGTGCTGGATGATTCTGTGAGGCTGTGTCACCCAAGTCCAGGGCAACAACCTCATTGGCTTTGTACGAGAAGACTATGTTGTTTCGGCTCCTCTCATGACCTCACCCTCAATATTTGCTGTTCCTCAGTGGGGCAGTGAAGTGATGCATGCGCCTGAGTTATGAAAGAGTTAAACCTTCCTAGAATCTTTTGTATTTAACTCACTGCAGAATGCTGCAGCTGTAGTGTTGTCTCAGACTTTAAGCATTTACTTAGATTTTTCTGTTCTCTATTTAATTTATAATAGTTTGTCTTTCATATTTTACAGGCTTTCTTGATCATGGATGGTGAAGATATACCAGATTTTTCAAGTTTAAAGGAAGAAACTGCTTATTGGAAAGAGCTTTCCTTGAAGTATAAGCAAAGGTAATTGAAAAGTGTATTAAAATTAGGGGGAGGCATTTGGAATACACTGTCTAATTTATGCTCCCTCATCCCATACTGGGGGTTGAACCCAGGGGCTTTGCTCAAAGCTACATCTCCAGCGCTTTTTATTTTTTATTTTGAGACAGAGCCTCACTAAATTGCTAAGTTACTCATGCTGGGATTGAATTTGTGATTTTCCTGCTTCACCGTCCCAGAGTGCTGGGATTACAGGCATGTGCCACCATGCCCATCTTGTGTTTTTTTTTTTTTATAAAACCAAAGCTAAATTTAGAGTTTCAGACTTCAAATTGTGATTTTAGAAATAGTTACAACATTGCTTGTATTTAAATAGCATAAACATACCATCAGTTTTTAGCTTTCAAAAGTAATAGGAAAATACCAGGCATGGTGGCGCATGCCTGTAATCCTAGCACTTGGGAGGCTGAGGCAGGAGAATTGCCACAAGTTCCAGGCCAGCCTGAGCTACATAATGAGCTCAAGGCCGTCCTGGACTACATAGTGAGGTGCTGTCTTTAAAAAAAAAAGTAATAGGAAAACTTAATGCCTTTTATTAAGTTTTTTTTTTTTGATAGTTTTCTTCTTTGAATGTTTATTACTAGACTGGGCTATCTTTGGTTTGCTGGGTTTGCTGGGTGTGTACTATTTCTGCCTCATTTGCCTGTTTGGAGAATGCTGTAACAGACTTCAGTTCTCTGGCAAGCCTTATTAGTATCTAGAGCTGGCCACGCTTTGATGGAAGAGGACGCACTCAAGAGCTGTGGAACATTTTATAAAAATTTCATTTATTTTTCTTAGAAGACGTGGAGATAATAACGTTTTAGTATCAAGCTTGTCTCAAATTTCTTTTTTAAGAATGGAATACTTTCGAAAATATGTACACATTTTCCTACTTTGGTTAACAGAATTAATGGAGCTTTATCAAACCTGATTGATCTGTCATTGTTAGCATTCAAGCCAGTTACTCTGTTGTGCAAATAGATATAGATGATATGTATATGTGGCAGTGACTCTTCTTTTTTGTGTTGCAGATGCCTTCATATGGAGGGTAAACCTATGGGCCTCTCCTCAAAATATATAAAATTACATGGAGAAGTTACAGAGGGAGCTAATTGTTTGAAAACAATTTATCTGACTATTAAACTAATTTTTGGTATAGTGATAATGTGTCAGTATATAACTAAAAAAGATGTAGGGGAGTGTGTACTAATTTTGAATTAATGGTGAGAATGAGTGATTACTCATGTGTCCTACTTTGTTTCTGGTTAGCTTCCAGGAAGCTCGGGATGAGCTGGTTGAATTCCAGGAGGGAAGCAGAGAATTAGAAGCAGAGTTGGAGGCACAGTTAGAACAGGCAGAGCAAAGAAATAGAGACCTGCAAGCTGATAACCAAAGACTGAAATACGAGGTGGAAGCGTTAAAGGTAATTGAACAGTAGAACTGGTGTCAAATGTACTGGATTTTGTTAAAATGAGAAATAATATTTTTGGCATGGTGTGTAAAAATAACAAGCAACAAAAATTTTTTGAAAAAGCTTAAAGTGAATTTTTGAGTGAAATGTTTTCTTTCATTGAACCAAGGGAAAAGTGGTTCAGGGTTTAGGAGTTCACTATGAAATCTTTGACTGTCAGTTGTCTAGCTGTAATGTTCCTACTTATATTTTGTTTTGGTTTTTTGAGTTTTTTTTTGTTTTTTGAGACAAGGTCTCCCTACCTAATGCAGGCTGCTCTAGGACTCACTGTGTAACCAGGCTGGCCTCAAACTCACAGTGACCCTTTTGCCTCAGCCCCTTGTGTGCTGGGATTATAGATGTGCACCAGCGTGTTTGACATTTCTTGCTGTTTTCAAAAGCTACCTGCTGATTTGGTAGATTGGTCGCCTCATTGTGTAGTACTATAAAATTATACTTATATGAAGTGTGCATTTATTTCATTGTTCATAGCCCCTTCAGTTTTGGAGTTTATTTCAGGAATGAAAGGTTTAACCCCTATTCCCTCTTCACTACTCTCTTTAGCCTACATGGGGATATTTTTGTTAGGGAGTGGGTGAGATTGGGAAAGGTGGGGAATTTGAACTCTGAGTGACAATGTTAGTCTCTGAGTTTATTGTAGGTTGCATTTAGCTTGGGAACCCAGAAGTTTCTTTATCATATTTGGAGATTTTGACAAGGGGTTTTCTTTTCCTTCCGTCTCTCTTTCTTTCTCTCTTTTTTTTTGGTGGTACTGGGGATTGGATCCAGGGCCTTCACACTAAGTTATAGCCCAGCCCTATTTATGTATTTAATTTTAAAATGTATTAATTACATTCATTGTAGGGGTTGGTACACGTACATACCGTGACACGTTTTAATGCTTTTCTCTTCTGTTTACCCTCTTTCCCTCCCTCCATCCATAGTTCCTCTTCCCATTTGCAGAGGATCTTTTTATTTCATATTATCTTTTATTTTGCTTTTCAAATATTTATACTTTGGGTTTCTCATAAAAGAATATTTATACTTGTATGTTTCATTTATTGCATTTAACGTTAGGGTCTCACATCCATTTTCCTACAAATACTCAGATTTATCTTTCTTTATGACTGAATAGTATTTCACCATGTATATATACCACATTTTCTTTATCTGTTCACCTGTTGATGGGTAGCTGTTATAAGTTGTGCTGCTGTAAGCATGGGCGTGCCTGTGTCACTGTTGTGTAACTTTTGGGAACATATATGTTCTGTTATTTTTTGAGAAGATTTTAGTAAGCTGCTCATTGGCCCTGGCTGGGCTTGAAACTGATCTTCTTACCTCAGCCTCCTGGTGTGCATGGATTATAGGCATGTTCTACCATGTCTTTCATTATTTTATTTTTTTAGAGACATTATTATGAGTTACTTCTGAGGAGAAAATTATTGACTAAATTTTATGTGAGTTAAGGTCCTTAGAATACATATATCATTGAGTTCTTTTTAAAATCTTGTAAAAAGGAGAGGGAAACCATCAGCTCAGATTGTGGGTGAATTCCTTGAATTTTTTTCCTTTAAGTTGGATTATATTCTTTATTAAAGAAGACTGTATTAATGACATATCTTTCTTCTCTGTGCCTTCAGGAGAAACTAGAACATCAGTATGCACAGAGCTACAAGCAGGTTTCTGTGTTAGAAGATGATTTAAGTCAGACCAGGGCCATTCAGGAGCAGTTGCATAAGTACGTGAGAGAGCTGGAGCAGGCCAATGATGACCTGGAGCGAGCAAAAAGGTAAGTGATGTGTGTTTTGTGAGGAGAATCCAAGTTGGCAATCAGTGATTAGAATCCATATCAGTCTCAAGTTCTCCTCTAGATCTTGGTCCCAGAACCTTGTCTTTTGGTATTTCCTGTGACTTGCAACTCATTGGCTTAAAGGGACCAGATCCTTAGCTTCCCTGATGACATTCTTCCAAGCTTTTCTTGTAATCTTTCCTTTCTTTTTTGTGATCATTTGTTGACCCTTCTGGTTCATCTTTAAAACATGTTTCCTGCATCCTTCCATCTTCTGTGTTCTCAGTATCGCCACACTTTGTGGTAGGTCCTCAAGGCTTTTTTATCTGGATTCTGCAGTTATCTTCTAGCAGATCTACATGTCTTTTCACTCTTTTAATATCACCTGATGAATTTTTCCTAAATAGTGCATTTATTACAGTTTTTCTGAGCAACTTATAGTACCTTGCTATTACTATTGCCAAGTTTTTTTTTTTTGGTGGTACTGGGGATTGAACTCAGGACCTTGCACTTGCCAGGCAGGCACTTACTTATTCCACTGAGCTATATCCCCAGCCCTATTGCCAAGTTTTTATGCCTCTGTAATTACTTGTTTCATAACTATTTAAAATCTGATTCCTATTTCCTTACAATAATTACCTGGTATTTTTTTTCCTTAATACTTATCAAGTGATTATTGAGCTTGACACATGCAGCGGTGAACTAAGCAAGTCACTGCCCTAGGGGCTGACAGATAAGAACTTTCACTATGACAAAGGCAGTAGTAAAAAGAAGACTTAGGCTGCTCCAGGGCATTGGGGGGAGCAGGCAGAACTTCAGGAACTGGGAGAGCCTTTGCAGATCCTGGACCTGAGTCTGCAGAAGAGTTAAGAGACAGTTAACTGGGTGAAGAGACAGATACAAGGCCAGAGGCGGGAGGGTGGTTGAGGTGTTAATATAGTTCACTTTGATTTGTCCAGAGACAGTGTGGCCCAATGAGATGAGGCTGTAGAAGATGGCTGGGGCCAGGTTAGGAAGAACCTAGTGTGCTATGTTTGAGATTTATTCTTCAGGTGGTGGGGGAGCTCTTTGAAATTTTTTTTTGTACAAAGGAGTAATACCAGATTTTAATACTGAGGGGTTGAGGCAGGGAGGAGACTTGAGGATCACTGAAGGAGTAATCCAGCTTGATGGATGAAGAATTAAGGCAGAAGATTGGAGAAGGTTGGGCCTGAAGAGGAAGTGGATTTGAGAGACATTTTGGCAGTTGCCAGGAATTGATAAAATTGGAGATGACATTCGGAGTTCCACTCTGAGGTTAGGGGATTTTATTTCTGCAGCAGATAGCACAGAGTAGGAGGGCTTGAAGTATACTGGTGCATGTTAGTATTTGTTGAATGGGGTGAGATCATTCCCTTGAACTGGGCCAGGATGGCTAGGTCAGGAATGGCATTAGATAAACTGTTTCCCTTATATAGCTATTTTATTTGCACATGCTATTTATTTAATTCATGGATTCCTTTTTAGAGCAACAATAGTTTCACTGGAAGACTTTGAACAAAGGCTAAATCAGGCCATTGAACGAAATGCATTTTTAGAAAGTGAACTTGATGAAAAGGAATCTTTGTTGGTTTCTGTACAGAGGTTAAAGGATGAAGCAAGAGGTAAGATTTATAAATTATTTCTCTATTACCTTGCTGTTTATAAGCAGAAAGCGCAAGGATCAATTACTTCTTATTATTAGTTTTTTCTCATATGTTTGGGTGCTAGAGCTTGAACCTAGGGCATTGTATATGCTAGGCAAGTGCTGTATTACTAAACTACATCCCCAGTCCTTTCTGAAAATTTTTATTTTGAGGCAGTCTTTCTGAGTTGTTCCAGCTGGCTATGAACTGCCTCAGCCTCCTGAGTAGCAGGGATTACAGGTGTGTACCATCCCACTTTGCTGTAGCCCTCAGTTTCTTCTAAACTACATACATAATTTTGAGGTACTGTGTTAAGTGCTTTTAATTTGTTAATTTATTTATGCCTATAGAATCAATGCTAGGAAGTACTACAGCTATTTTATTTTACCTTTGTTTTGAGACAGGGTCTCACTGTGTGGTATAGGCTGGCCTTGAGCTCATTATATAGCTTAAACTGTCCTGGAATTTGGGGCAATCCGCCTGCCTCAGCCTCCTGAGTGCTGGGATTACAGGCACTTGCCACCATGCCTGGCATAACTATTTTATAGATGAAAAAACTGAGGCAGAATTTGAGTTTTATGCAAGGTAATACAGTTTGTGATTCAACCACAGCCATTACACATGTGTATTGTTTGGTTTGTTTGGGTTTTTTTCTTAACTGCTTTTACTGAAGTAGTTTTATATTTGTATAAATATTGTTGTATACATATTATACATATAGTTAATGGTTTGAAAAAATTTTCCCTCTTTTTTCCATATGCATAATAGAATCCAGAATATCATAAAGAATAAAATAAAAATTATTGCCAGTCACTTTATCTAGAAAGAATCCACTAACAGCATTTTTTTCCAGTCTTTCCTATGACTGTATACAGCCATATCTATATTTTTTCCTTTGTATAATTCTTATCCCCTGCTTGTTATGGGGAATATAATCCATATCATTAAGAAATCTTTTAAAACAGGTTTTTAAAAAATATTATGGCATGTTCTGTTGTGTAGTTATATTCTACCTAATGAGTTCATTATTGGTGACTAGCTTTGCTTTAAGTAGTATTTGCCAGGTGTGGTGCCACACAGATACAATCCCAGCACTGAGGAGGCTGAGATGAGAGGATTGCCGTGAGTTTGAGGCCAGCCTGGACTATAGTGAGACCTGTCTCAAAAAACCCCCAAAGCCCCCAAAACCCAAAAATCCCAAAAAAGAAAAAAAAGTGTTTGATTAGAATCCTCATACATAATATTAGAGTTTTTTTTTTTTTTTTTTTTGTGGTACTGGGGATTGAACTCAGGGCCTTGTGCATGCTAGGCAAGCACTGTACCACAGAGCTACATCCTCAGCCTTATTTGAGTGTTTTTAATGATTTTTCTTAGTAAACATTCTTAGAAGTGGCAAAGGAAACAAAATGTTTTTATGGTCATAATATAAAATGCTCACTTACAAAGTTAGTACCTTTCTATTCCCTCTGGCAGTAACGGGGCAGGGATGGTTTCACATTTTTCCTCAGTATTGTCAATAATAAGTACTTCTAAAATGCATTTAGAAGTTGAAAATTAGTATCTCATTGGTTTTTAATTTGTAGTTCTTTAGTTACTGCTTCTGAAGCGTTTCTCCAGTGTTTTTTTTTTTTTTTTTGGTCTTTTTGAGACAGGGTCTCGCTTTGCAGTTCTGCAGTTCAGGCTGGCCTTGAGCTCACTTTGTAGCCCAGGCTGGCCTGGAGCTCACTTTGTAGCCCAGCAACAGTCCTCCTGCCCCAGCCTCCCGAGTGCTGGGATTACAGGTGTGTGCCACCATGCCCGGCTTTCCAGTGTTTTTTTTCATGCCTTTTTCCTCCCTTTCTTCCTAGGAAGTGATTTATCTAAAGAGTTGCTAGTTATTTATATAATATATAAAATATTAACTGCATCTTACTATAATTGTGGTAAAAAAATTACACTTACCATCCCAACCATTTTAAAATACCCAATTTAGTAGTGCTAAGTATCATTGTGTGGTTGGGTAACATATCTCTGGAATTTTTTGTCTTGTAATACTGAAGCCATGAACTAGCAACCTGCTTATTTTTGTCTCCCACCGTTCCCTTGAAATTACAGCTTTATTTTCCACGTCTGTATGTTTGGCTGCTTTAGATACCTCGCAAGTGGAGTCATACAGTATAAATCTTTTTGTGACCAGCTTATTTCACTTGGCATAATGTCCTCAAGGTTTATCCATGTTGTGGTATGGGACAGGATGTCCTTCTAAAAGATTGAACAATATTCTATTGCATGTACCCATTTTTTTTCCTTTTTTATTGGTACATTGTAGATACACCTAATTATAATATTCATCATAAGGAATTTGTACCAATATATGATATGTCTTACTTTTTCTTTTTTTTTCATTCTTCTTCCTCCCTTCAACCCCTCTTCCCCTCCTTATTTTCAAAAGTTTTGTTTCCATTTTTTCCTTCTTTTTTTCTTGTCCCTTCCTTTCTTCCCCCTCCCCCTTCCCTTGTTCCTGTTTTCTTTACTCATTCATGGGTGGATACTTGGTTTGCAATATCTCTGGGCTATTATGAATAATGTTGCTATGAACTCAGTTGTGCAAATATCTCTGTGATGCTATTTTGAATTATTTTGAGTCCCAGAAGTGGGATAACTTTGTGTCCTTTCTCAACAGCATTCTAAACAGTATTTCTAAACAGTATTCTATATGTCATTTATACAACTGAAAAAGAAAACCTTAATTTTGGATTAAAAATCCAATATTTGAAAGCAAAATCTCTCAAACTGGTTATTGGTTTTTTGAGGCAGAGTTTCACTGTGTAGTTCAGACTGGCTGTGAACTCACTATATAGTCCAGGCTGTCCTCAAATTGATGGTGATCCTCCTGCCACAACCTCCTAAGTGATAGAATCACAGGCGAGTGCCATCATGCTGGGCTACTCAAAACTGTTTTGAATACTTGCCTAAAACAAAATATTTCATAGTGATACTTTAAAAACCCAGTGCATTTAAAATAACAATAATACACTTCATTAATTTTGCAATAATTCTGCAGTTATAACATTTTAAAATGAAAGCAGATGAATGGACAAAGAATATTTTATTTTGGTATCAGAGTCACTGATTTCTGTTTTAGATTCTGCCCTGTTTTTGCATTTGGAATAGTAACTGTTCTCAGGTTATAACCATTTTAAAATTGCATTTTAAAATTGTAATAGATTTAGAGTTATCATTTTTATTACTTTTAAAATGAAAGATATTGGGTTGGAAGTTCATTTTCGAGAAATACTGCTTTAGGAAAAATGTGTGACATTTCAGATGTGACTTGGAGGGTGTATCTGCTTCCAATAGTGAGTACTCCTGCTTTTGTGTGCAACATTTTACAGATTTAAGGCAAGAACTAGCAGTTCGAGAAAGACAACAGGAAGTGACCCGGAAGTCGGCTCCCAGTTCTCCAACTCTGGACTGTGAGAAGATAGATTCCGCTGTCCAGGCTTCGCTCTCCTTGCCGGCTACTCCTGTTGGCAAAGGAACAGAAAACAGTTTTCCTTCCCCAAAAGGTCTGTCGTGGTTTCTTGGTGAAGTAGGAATTGTTAAAGCTTAAGTAATAATTAGCAGTTTAAAAGTTGGCTTATTGGTATGTGAAGCAGGAGGAGAAATTGTTTTCCTAGGCCACTCATAGTAGGAAATAGGCCAGGCGTGGTGGCACACGCCTGAAATCCCAGCACTTGGGAGGCTGAGAGAGGAGGATGGTTGGGAGTTCAAGACCAGCCTGGGCTACAAATGAGCTCAAGGCCAGCCTGACTGGCAAAGCGAGACCCTGTCTCAAAAAGACGAAAAAAAAAAAAAGAAAAAGATACGATCAACTTAGTAAATTGCTTTTAAAAATTGAAGGTTTTTTTGTGTGTATGATAGTTAACTGCATAAGGACTTATAAATAAATAAATGACTAGTCTGATGCTGGCAAAATAGAGATGGAAAGGAAGGGAAAAAGACCAGAATTATGGTATGTTATGTACATGTGTCATTCTCCACAATGAATGTAATCATGTACTGCAAACAATATACTAATAAAAATTTTAAGAAAAACATTACTATTGTCAAAAAAAAGGTTAAAAGGTTTTTAAGGAAAATTTATTTTTTGTTACAGCAGTAATACATGTTCATGCATAGTTTTGTTTTATGGTGTTGGGGATTGAACCCAGGGCCTTAGATATGCTAACTAAGCAAGTGCTCAACCACTGGGCTGCACACCCAGCCCCATGTAGAAAAAAATGTAAGAACTTTGAGCAAACTAAAGGAGAAAATAAATAAAAGCCATCTGTAATCTTATTATTTAAAGACAACTGTCCCTAACATTCTTTGGTTTTTTTGGTCTGTGTGTGCTTGAGTGTATTTGTGTACACCTCTGTGTCACTCACAGGTCTTGGGATCATACTTAAATATGATTACTTTTGCTTTTGCCACTTATTATATCATGAGAAACTAGAGGGCTTTGCACACAAATGTGCAGAGAATAATCTTGTCTGCCAGGCAGATGCACTTAAGCCTGGTTCAGTTAGATATGCACATTCTGTTACATGCATCATCAGAGGTGACGTTCAAGGTAATTGATGAGTGGTACATTGAGGAGATTCCTTTTGCCATCAGCTGTGTTATATTTAGTCCAGATAGGGAGAAAAACTATTTAGTAGCCATTAGGTACAACCTTGGGATGCATTCCCAAAGCTCTTTGAGTCATATTTAAAAAATTTTTTTGCAGCTTACAGATTATATCTTAGCTACTTCCATTTTCTAAAGCTTCTTTTATCCCAGACTGAAGCTATGTGTCCTCCTGCTCAGTTTCAAAATACAGTGTTTTGTCTCTCAGAGTGACGGGAGAAGGTTTGCTGTCTGTGCAGTTAGTACAGTAAGCTCTCTGTGCTGCTCAGGGCAGTAGCGGCTAGCCACATGTGACTGTTTGTATTAATACAAATTTAAATAGATGTTAAAGTTACTCTGGTTTTACTGTATGTGCAAGAATAGTCAAGAAAAATTTGAAATAGGCTAATAATTAGGCAGGTGTAATGCTATAAACCTGTAATCTCAGGAGCTTGTGAGGCTGAGGCAGGAGGATCACAAGCTTGACCCTATCTCAAAATATAAAAGGGCTGGTGGTATAACTCCTCAATGCAAGGGCTCTGGGTTCAATTCTAAATACTGCTAGAAAAAAAAAGGCTAGTGAGGGTCTTGCCATTTGAAATATCAAATATACTGGTATATTTTAACAGGTTTCTGTTTATGTATTGATACATTAAATGGTGCCCATTATATGTACAGTTTTGTTTTTTTTGTGTGTGTAGGTTTGAAAACAGGAGAAAAGTAGTGCTTCTAGTGGAATAGACTATATTCAGATACTTAAAGAATTGAGCCTGTAATTATGGTGCCATTTCACATGAGGTCTACATGTGGGAAGTTTAGTGGTATTAGGACAGTTGGCTATCCATTAGCAGGAAAAAAGTTTAGATCATACCTTATATCTTAGGCAACTGTAAATTACAGGTACATTAAATTATCTAATCTTCTGGGGGTGGTATAGTGCTGGGGATCAACCCCAGGGCCCCACACATGCTAGGCAAGTGCTCTACTACTCAGCCGTACCCAACCCCCTAAATGTTAAAAAAAAAAAAAAATATATATATATATATATATATATATATATATATATATGTATATGTATATATATAAATGTAGAAAAATAGTAGAAGAAAATGTTGGGAGCATTTTTACAATAGTGAAGTGGGGAAGCCGAACATTCCCCCAAAACACAAATTCTGAAAGAAATGTCAGACTGCATATATACAGCATTCTATGAGGGAGAGGGTGAATATCCATAATCTGCTCTTGCAGATTGGTAAGGACAACCAAGTATAAAAAGGTGCAAAGAATAAACATAATTTCCAGAAGAGGAGCTTCAAATGCCTCCTTACTGGCAAAAGAATTAAAAAGAACGTGACTATCAGATTGCTGAAAAAAGATATCTAATGTTCTGAGGACACCATTATGCAGATTGCTGATACTGGCACAACTTTTTTGTGAAGCATTTTGGCCCTGTGTATTAAGGTGGAAAAAAAGGGCGTCCTTCTAACCTAGCAGTGCTATTTTTAGGAATTTCCTTTCTAGAAATACTTAACTAGATGTGTAATGATAAATGTCCTTGTAGCATTATTTGTAATAATGAAAACTTTATATAGTTTCATTTATCTATCAATTGGAAAATGGTTAAGCCTGTTCATGATATCTCTAATCTATAGTTTATTTATAGTTTGAAATAGTATGTTGATTTCTTGAGTGTAGGCTGCTTTGCACTATCAAGATAAAAGCAAATGTAAAGGATATTGTCAGTGTCATCACTCTCCTTTTATTCTCTCTAGCTATACCAAATGGTTTTGGAACCAGTCCTCTAACTCCTTCAGCTAGGATATCAGCGCTAAACATTGTGGGAGATCTCTTACGGAAAGTAGGGGTAAGCCTTCAACTATTATCACTAAGTGTTTTTACTGACGGGGTAGTATTAAATTGTTTTTTTAATTTGAAGGGAGGGAAGAAAAAATGGATACCTTCCTATATCCAGTAAAATCTGTAATGAAGCTGAGAAGCAAAAGCATCTAGTGACTAGCAGAGACTTGTTCAAATTAACACCTCTGGTACTGGGCTTACAGCACTTTGGCAGCAGGGCTTGAGCCCTCAGGTTACCACTTGGCATTTTTCCTGTCTCCCCATTGCTGTGTCTGCAGCCCTGTGCTCACATCCTTGTCTGAAATACTTCCCGAGGCCTGCTATGTTATCTTTGATCATCTCTAATCATATTTTTGCCCTGACTTTAGCCTTGTAGTTGTTGCCTTGCCTTTTTGTGGGATGTTAGCACTTGGCTTGTGGCATTGCTTAGCACTGTACTCTGTCTCAGTTTTACAGTTCTTGTGTACTCTCAACACGCATTACAAACTAGTTTGGTTCTCGCAAAAATTCTTTGGAGATGTGTATGGTCTTACTATGTTGCTCATGTGCTCAAGTGATCCTTTTGCCTAAGTCTGCCGGAATAGTTGGGACTACCGGCACTTACTACCACACCTGACTTTTTATTTAGTTTTTCACTCTGTTTAATATGCACTTTTTGACCTTATCAAGAGTAATACTCTGTCTTTATCAGCCATCTCTTGCTTTCACTTCCTTCCTATTCCTCCATGAACCTGCAGACCACTTAGTGTGATGCTTTTGACTTTGTAGTCTTCTGGTTATAAAGGAGACTTGTGGTGTGGAACAGCCAAACAGCTGGACTGCCTGAAACAGTGATAGGACCATGTAGATTTATGTCATTACTGTGCAGTTAGCGGTTTGGGCATTAGCTCTTTTCCTGTTTCCCTCATTTGGTTTTACTTTTCTTTTTCAGTAATCAGCCCTTGTGGCTTCCCATCACTTGTTTTTTGTTGTTATTGTTTTTTGAGATAGTCTTGCTGTGTAGTTCAGACTAGCTTTGAACTCATTATGTAGCCCATGCTGGCCTTGAACTTGCAGCGATCCTTTTGCCTCAGCGTTTTTTTTTTTGGTCTTTCTGAGACAAAGTCTCACTATGGAGTTCAGGCTGGCCTTGAGCTCGCTTTGTAGCCCAGGCTGGTCTTGAACTCGCTACGATTCTGCCTCAGCCTCCTGAGTGCTGGGATTACAGGGCATGCATCACCATGCCCAGCATGCCTCAGCCTTCTGAGCGCTAGGATTACATGTGAGCCACCATACCTGCCTCCCATCATTTACTTTTGTGTGAAACACTTTGTGAAAAAAAGAAGAAACTACATTGTACTTTGTTTATTAAAGGAGAAGTGGAAAGCCTTTACACAGTCTTATGTTGTCTTTTCTGCCTCATAAAGTGGATTATTTTCTATCAGATTTGCTCTAAATCCTCATTTTATAGTTACTAGAAAAAGTAATGTGCATAAATCACTGCTACACTAAAACAGTCTTTCCTCACCTCCAAGATAACCTCTTAAAAGAAAGCAAAGCCCTATGGTAGAGCTGTGGTCTTCACCTCTGTAATTTGAAATGATGTGCTTATTTTTCTTTATTTAATCAACTTTAAGTAAAAAAAGATATAAAATTTAACCCACCTTCTCCAAATTTAATTTTTATTTTCTGTTATTTTAAAAAATTTTCAGTAACTTTTTTTTGTAATTGTTTGTTGGTGCTAGAAATTGAACCCAGGATCTCACACATGTTAAGCATATACTTTACCATTGAATGATATCCCCAGCCCTAAATAATGACTATATTCTTAAACTTGTTTTTGAATTTGTTAAACTGTACCTCAACACCCCTCCCCTTTCCCACTTGCTGTCCCACTTTCCCGTCTCGAGTTCTTTTGGTTGTGGGTTCCCAATTGCTTGGTTCTAACTATTGAAAAGCTGGTCAAATGGCCTTCACAGTGTGTGTGTCATTTACTGTATACCCAGGGCATGAACGAGGCTCTTCATATTTGTGCCACTCAACATTTTGTTCCTTAATTATCGTTTACTCAAAATGATATCATAATTACAACTCTTTTTCTTTTTCCTAGCATTTTGAATTACCTTTCCTTCTTATGGTAGAAGAAACATACACTTTGTGATGTCTCGTCTCTCCTGGCTTCTCATTTATGCTCTTTGGGAATATACTGATTGGCTTCTGGGGCTCTGTGGCACCACGGTCAGCCTTGAATTTCTTACACTCTGATTATTTTCCTGTCTCCCACCCTCGTGTTATTTTTTGTTTGTTCTGCTTCAGTACTCTAAGTAATTTGTTAGAAGCAGTAATGAAATTTTAATTTGTAGCCTTCACATGGTTCACCCATTCAGTTAAGTCTTCTAAGAGGTCACCAAAACTTTTTGTGCTGTTCTCCATCCACCCCTGCATATTTTCATGCATATTTCACAACTCTTTGTGAAACAGCTCTGCATATAACTCCATTCACTGACTTGAACTGGAAGCTCCTTCCCCACCCTTGTATCCTCTTCACAAAGAAAACCAGAGCCTTTTGTTTAAACTTACTTGAATTCTTTTCTCACCTTTTACTTCCCTCCTATCATTATTCCTTTTTGTCTCAGTGGTAGAAGCATCAGATTCCTGCCCATGGCTAATTTTGTGTCTCTGTCCTTTGGATCCCAATCCTTCCCACTTTCTTATCTTTATTTCCCTATATGTGTGTTAACATTTACTTGTTACACAATACTTATTATCCATATACTGTATAACCTATATGTACTGTTTATGTGTTATGTGTTACATATTACCTCCCCTCCCCTGGGATCAAACCCAGGGCACCCTACATGCTAAGCATGTGCTTTGCCATTGAGCTACACTCCTAACCCTTATATAATTTCTTTTATTCTTAAAAAGCAAAAAGGAGAGCCACTGTTCTTTCCCTTTATGCTACATCTCTCCTTAGCCATTACCCTTACCCTTTTCTCTTCCCTTCACAGTTAAACTTTTTGAAAACATATCTGCAATACTATTAGCATTCCACTAAAACTACTCAACTCACCACGATCTCTGTGTTGTCAAATCCAGTGTGTGTGGTTCTAATTTTATTTGAGACATTCAACACTTCAACACTAACCCCCCGCCCCCCGAAATGTCCTCTGTCCTGTGCTTCCCTAATGCTGGTCTGTGGCTGCTCCCACCTGTCTCCCATTTCTCTTAGTCATCTTGTTGGGTCTTTATCTGTGCCCATCTTTTCAATGTTATTTTTGCAAAGAGTTCTGTACTTTCTGATTTTCTTCCTCAGCTGTGGTTTCGTCTAATCCTGGGTTTGGATAGCTTTTAAATCTTCATCTGTAGACCCCCTTTTGGCTTGAAAGGATCAGGTGCTTGTATTAAATGTCTCACTGGTGCCTTAAAGACAACTTGGGCCTGGCATATGATAGGTGCTCAGCAGATTTTTAAATGAGTGGACAAGTATCTTCCTTGAATATGGGGAATTAATGGCTCTTGATGTCTGCTGTGGATGTGTATATGTGCAAGTCACTGAGGTTCACTCAGCTTATCCTACAGGTTCATTCATTACCTTTTTTCCTTCGTCATTATTTTATTAGCTTATTGTACTTTTGTCATAGGGAAGAGAAAGATGGGAAAGAAATAGCAGTCCAGTTTTGAAATTGTGGGGTTGAGATGTCCAAATGGATTCTCATAATGAAGTGTACGTTATCTGTGGACTTATCTGAATTTCTAATCCTTTAGTGTCATGGCTAACAGGAAAGCACTGTGCTTTTTGCCTTTTTTTTAAAAAAAAATTTACCATAGCTTAAATTTTCCTTTTTTTGGGAGTGGTCAAAGTGTTGATGGGGAAGGGGGAGCCGGTGATATCTGCATGTGTGGAAATAATCGAGAAACTTCTGTTCTTTTCACATCATCTGTTGACAGAACTCGGCCCTTGCCAGTTGTTGTGACAGATGTAAAGGTACTAGATTTAGAGGCAAATGTTAAAAGGCCAGCCAGTATTAATTGCATGTGAATTTTTAATTACGGACAAAGGGTTTCTAGAAGTTGAACATTTTACAATGTGCTTCAGGAGTAAAATAACTTTTCATTTCATGTGAGGTGCTGGGGATATAGCTCAGTGGCACAAGTGCCTGCCTGGCAAGCATGACTTTGTGAGTTTGATTCCCAGTACCAGAAAAAAAAAAAACAACTATATTGTCATGTGAGGTGGTATGAGTTCTTGCATCCATTCTGGAAAAAACTAGAGTGAAAAACCTATTAAAAGAATTGGCTGCATTAAAAACATTCTCAAATGTTTTTGGATTCTTTATAATGTTTGCTCCTATCAGAAACACTCCCTAGCCACCCCAACCCCAACTCCAGACAGTAATACTGAGAGGAATAAGTAAAATATTCATTAGAAAGGCAGTCAGCATAAACACTCGCTTTTTCTATTAGGAAGTTATTTTGGGCATATGCCTATAATCCCAGCACTTGAGAGGTTGAGGCAGGAGGATTGCTATGAGTTTGAGGCCAGCCTGGGATACAGTGTTAGTTGAAGGCCAGCATGAACTGCATAGTGAAACCCTCTTTCAAGAAGACACACACACTCAAAAGAAAGTTATTTTGAGTGTGACTTAACTAACCACCATTATCAACTGGGAGAGTAAGAGTTGAGACTTGAAATAGAAATGTTTTGAAATGCAAATTTTTCTGTGCAGCTACTGTTTTGACAACCACATCATTCCTTTTTCCTTTTTTTAGGCTTTAGAATCCAAGTTAGCAGCTTGCAGGAATTTTGCAAAGGACCAAGCAGCACGAAAATCTTATATATCAGGGAATGTTAACTGTGGTGTGATGAATAACAATGGCACAAAGTTCTCGCGGTCAGGGCACACGTCCTTCTTCAACAAAGGGTGAGTCTTGCACGTTTTAAGTGATCAGTTTTGGAGCAGTGATGTTTCGGATTATTAGCTGAGGTTACTGAGATCGTAAGATAATTTCAGTTTGATAAACTTGCCTGAAGGCTGTTCTCATTCAAATCTTGGGGGACAGAAGTCTGTTGTTGTCTTTTGATCCCCATGGAGTCTGTTGCCCCAGGAACCTTTTGTTCTGGGAGCAGACTTAAAAGGCAGTAGTGCTGGGCTCAGGAAGTTCTGCTTGGCTGGAATGTGCTTACAGCTTGGTAGACTTGCTCAGCAAGTCTTTTAAAGGTGGAAAACACTGTAATTATGTATATGTACACTGTGTAGCAAACCCTTTATCTGAAGATTTTAGAAATACACAAAGCCCTAAAGTGTTTAGACATGAGTGTAGGAGATACAACTTCTGTATGAAGTGAAGATTTTTTGGGATGATTGACATTTAAAAAAAATCATTTTAAGGTTGAAGCAGTGATATATACTTTATGCAGAAAATTCCAGTTGGTATAGAAGCATGTCAAGTGAAAAGTAACTGTTGACGGTTTGCACACTACTTTTTGCATTTCTTCTTAAGAATGCAAAATCATATTTTCATGTATCTGCTATAAACTTTATGCAACACCCAGGATTATACTTAAATATTGCTCTGCAGCGTGCCTGTCATGACTTACATGGCCAGTATCTTCCCATATCAGGACATGTAGTTATACCTGGTACTGTAAAACTCAAATGGTGCATGGTATCCTTTCACTGTGGACATGCCTTGGTACAGGGAACTAGTAATGGGCTGTGGCCTGGGGAAGCTGACCATCTTACTTAGGTAGTGATGCTGGAATAGCACTTGGGCCCTCATGACCCTCTGCTGCTGTCTGCTTTGAGTTGTACTGGTAGTTCTTTCTTGTTTTTCTATTGAAGCAATGCAGGGACAACACTAGAAATTTATGCAGTTTCTTAAAGGAGCTTATATTTTTTGTGTCCTCAATAATTTTGACATGTTATAGTTGACCAGATTTGATACACAATCCACTCCTGAAAATGATTTTACTGTTCATCCTCATAGTGGAGTGTTCTGGTTCATTTCTGTTACTTAAGAGAATTCCACTCTGAAGTATACACATTTAAGGACAGTCTATTTAAAATGCATTCTAAAGCATTAGCATATATAGCTGCACTTTATCTTCTAATTACAGGAGTTCTCCAGGTAGCCTAAGTATGAAGTTAATTTTCCTTAGGTTTAGGAGTTTCAGGCAAACTTGGGGAGTGTTCTGTTTTTATACTATTTGGCAGCACACATACTAAAATTGTTTTTATACTGTTATAGTACATAGAATGTACTATTCTATATTAGAGTAGCACTTTCCCCCAAATGATATGGAGAAAGCTTAGGGGAAGTCTTCAAGAGTGTTGGAAACATAGTCTAATTATTTTTTCTTGCAACTTGTAATTTCCTTCAGTAGAGTAGTTTCTTGATGGACCTCGGGTACCTTATGATGTGAGAACAGGCTTGGGCCCGAACTGGATTGGTTGGACAGGTACCTTTGTGTGGAGAGTGCTTCAGGATGTTCACAAGGGAGAGAACACACTGTCTATCCTGGCTGCTGCCCCTGCCTTTGACTTGCAGAGTACCAGGGCAGCAGTTTCCCAGACATGAGCCTGGTCTTGGGGAGACGTGCGGATTCAGTGCAAGGTGAAAATAGGAGCGCTCTTGGGCTCTCTGCCTGGACCCCTGCTCCTGAGGAGCAGCCTAGGTGCAGTGTAGGACTTATTTCCTGAACTGAACCTGGAAGGCTACTTCTGATTTAATCAGTTTCTGATGGTGCTTGGTTTTGGCCCAACATTTTACAAATTTTATTTTGTACTGTGGGCATAATGAAATATGCTTTTGTAGGATGGCCCTTGTTTAAGTTTAATTTATTTGACAAGTGAATTGTATATGTCCACTGCAATATTAGTCTACTGTTGCTCGAGCAATCTTTGTGTAGTTACCATATTCCTGAGGCTAGTTCTTGGGGTTTGCTGTTTCTACTTCTTTGCTGCTTTGCTGTGGTTCTGACTTTCTCTGGGCTGTTTGGCATTTCGTCTGTCATCTTTTTTCTCCTGACCTATCCAGTAGATAAAAACCACGATGGTATGTACCAGTTGCAGAAGGAAAGAGGGAAACCATGACCATTAAATCTAGCAGGTTGCAGAAAAGAAAGCAGTCCTAGTTGGGTGTGGTGATATACACCTGTAATCCTAGCACTTGGGAGGATGAGGCAGGAGGATTGCCATGACTTTGAGGCCTGGCTGGACCACAATGAGTTCAAGGCGAGCCTAAACTATACAGCGAGACCCTGTCAAAAAAGAGAAAAAAACCGAGTCTTTAAAGAAGACCTGCCATTTCAGCATATGAAAAATCTTTCCATTTTAAAAAGCCCTTAGCTCTGGAACTTGCCCACTGCTCCTCTCTTGAGGAGTCTGTCCTGGAGCCTGTGTGTGGCTGGAGACCCCAAGGGTGGGTTGTGGGCTTGTGGGCTCTCACAGCCTTTGGATGTAACGATGCGTTACACTTACAGCCAGGCCTGAGAGGAGTACACTGCATTATAGGCTTCAGAAGTACTTTGTAAATTCTGTTTAGTTGAGGGCTTCTTAGAACTGAGATTTTTTTTTTTATCTAATCTGTGGTCACTCTGCCAGTCTCTGAAACACAGGTTACTGTGCCTCCTTTACTGGTTCCTCCCACCTCATGAGAGGTATAGTCACTTGAATTTGCTCTAAACCTTGTGTTTTTCTCCTTAGCCTTAGTTTCTTGCCCTGTCTTTGCAAGCAGTCTGTTTCTTTTGGGCTGTGTATAGGTGGGCATGGACTAATTTTAGTGCATGATATGAAAATAGTATTTGTATTTCTATTTAATGTTTTTTCCTTTTTTTTATTAGGCAAGAAAAAGTCATATTTCCCACGTTGTTCATGGGTAACTGAATTTGTTTGCTGTGCTCTTTCCCTTTCTTAATCATGGTGTGTGGTGGAAGAAACATTAACAAACTGGTTTTACTAACTGCATGGGGCTGACTCAGCTTTAACCAACTTTCAGCCCATGAATGAGCCTGGACTGTATGCTACTATTACTCATTTAGCAGTGCAGAACACTTCAGTGGCTTTGTGCAGCAGTACATGCTTGCAGTCCCACCTGCTTGGGAGGCCGAGGTGAGAGGTTCGCTTGAGTCCAGGAGTTTGATGTCAACATAGGCAACATACCGAGAACCTACCTCAGCAGAACAAACCATCAGTGCAGTAATCTTGGGCAGCTGAGGTAGCATACCTGGTGGCACTCCCCACGGGCAGGACATTGTTGATGATGTCAGGGTCCAGGGTGGGGCTGTGTGTCGCTGTCAGGTCGTAGGATCACATCTGTTTGTCTTCATGGGGATGGAGCTCCTTCGGTCCTCCAGTTCACTTGTTTTCTCAGACAAGGCCCCCTTTGCCTCTGCACTAGGCCCTTGTATTCTCAGAATTAAACTGGAATGGCAGATGAGGTGTGTGTAAGACTTGCCTTACATTTCAGAACTGCTTTTCTGTTGGCACAGCCTCTGCTGAAGGTTGACTTGGTGGGGGCTGCCGTGTTCCTTGTTATCCTGCTGTTGTGTTAGCTCGGGTTGCCCTCATGGTCTCTAGTGCCTTCTCAGGTGTAGCAAACTTGCTTCTTTCTCTCCTTTCTCTCCACTGTGTTAGATTTACCGTCCTTTCCTGACTGGCTTTTAGAGGTGCATTGCTCTTTTCCCTTCTTAATACCTTCTGTTGCCATTTTACAGCTGACCTTAACACCTTTTCTTATCTGGAGTCTCTGTTTATCACTTTTAACTAGACTTGTAAGTAAAATTATGAATTACACAGGTCTGGAAATTTTTCCATCATCGATTCCCAGGTCTGTCTGTCCATCCTTGCCTGTTCCTTCCATTCAATCCTGTGTGGGCTGTGAAAGCATTTCTTGGCAGCTCTTTCGCTGATTGTGGTGTACATGGAGGTGTTTCTTCTCTTGGGAACCTTTCTTCATAACACAAGTTTGCAGTTATTTGAAGGGGCCTCACTGGACTAAAAATGCTGGGGTCCACCACCTTTTCCCGCTGGTTTTAGCCTCCAACATCCACACAGAGAAATTACCCAGTTTCAGTTCTCCCTTTATATCCTGGGTTGTTTCTCTCATTAGAGCTGATCTGCGCTGGGGGCACCAAAGTGGTTATTGCTGAGGGCTTCTCTGACCAAAGGAGGCTGGAAAGAGTTAGTGTCCTAGGCATCTGGGGGCAGGTCCCCCTCATCTTTTCACTGACAGCTCACAAGGTGAGCTGCTGTTCATGATTAGAGCTCTCTCCCTTTGGTTTCCTTAACTATGTCACAGTGGGGATGAACTTGATATTTCTTAAAAGCCCTTCTCTGGAAAATGCTGGTTATCCTGCCCGTAAACCTGTATTTGGAGCCACCCTTGTGGCTGCCTTTGCATGCTCTGATGGACTGGGTACTAGAATCATCTTGACAACCCAGTGTACTCCTGCTCTCTTTGGGGCCTTAGGGCCTCTGCAGTACAGCTTCTGCAGTGATCTGTGAGGCTGGGAAACTGAGATTCACATCTTGGAAGCTGAGGCCATTTGGCTAGTTCTTCCTGAGGGTTCTAGGAGAAGCAGTATTGTGGATGCTGGGACTAGCCAGATGAATGACACGTGGGCCTTATTAGGTGAGCACCGCAGTGGCACACAGGATGTGGCCTTCCACCTCAGAAGAGGCCTGGGCATGTAGCCTTGGGAGAGTTGGGGGTGGGTGATTTAAAGTGTTTCAATGAAGCTCAAAAGTCAGACCGCCCCTTAGCCTAAAAAGGGCAAATCCAGGCTGTCCATCACTGAAATAGGACCATGTATATCAGGGAGACAGTACATATATCAGAATTTTGCTCTTGGTTTCTGTGTGCGTAGCTTGATTTCAGAGAAGGTGTTGTATTTATTTTCTTAAGACATGAACTCAGTTTCTTCAGAGTAGCTAGGGGTTTTCTGTTAGGTCCGCATGCCTGTTCCTCTCTCCTTTTCAGTCTGTGACACTGTAGTCAGCACAGAGATGTGTGGCTCCACTTTTTTTTTTTAAAGAGAACCTCTCTATGACTGTTAGGTTCAGCTCCCTGGCCCTCTGTACAGGCTGGGGCATGTGAGCAAGTGTGGTACAGGGTGGTTCCTTGCGGTTGGCTCTCTTCCCCCAAGGCCAAATTCTCCTAGGAAGTTTTTCAGGACTGAAAGGCTGAAGCAGCCCCAGAGAGGTTCTGGGCCCCTCGTTCCTTCCTTCCCTGGGATTGCTGTGGCTTCCTGTGGCTGTGCTGCCGGGGTGGGGGGCTGCGGGGGGTGGGGCTGGGAGTGCCACCTGACTGCTGGTGCTTGTGCAGGGCTGGGCTGCCTGCATATTGGTCTGCCGTCTACTATTTGGTGTTGCTTGCTAAGCAGTTTATAATCAGTTATTTTTCTCTCCCTTATTAAGATACTTATGTACATTGTAAGATTTGGAAATAAAAGTAGTAGGAAAGAAAAGTAACTGTTAAATTTTCCTTCAGATCTGATATACATGTGTATGTGTATACATTCTGTATATATAGAATTCACACATTTTATATTCATGTGCATATATATCTAAAATCCTCACATTCTAGATTTGGCTACACAGTAATGTCTATATAAGGGCTATAGTATAGAATCTAGTATGTACACTACTTACTTTTTCCTTCCTTTACATCACAGAACATGTGCAGTTTGATAGCCTGCCTGTTTTTCTAATTAGCATTAAGTACATTTTGAATATTTACCCTGTACTATTAAAAACTAGGAAAAAAATAAAAAGTGTATTTTTAGTGGTTAGATAATATTTTGTTGTACATTTATTTACCTGGTTCCCTGTGGCCAGGCATTTAGACCTGCTCTATAGGAAAGAAAATCAGGACCATGATGGTCAGTGTGATGTAGTTGCCAAGAAAGGGCAGGTGGGCTCAGCATTTGACTATAAATTCTCTGTTCTTTCATCAGCTGACACTGTCTGGGCAGCCTCTCACCCTTGGGCTTCAGCGCCTTACTATGGGCCAGGAAGGGGACTGTAGAAAGCAAGTGGATTTTTTTGTTGTGTGTAGTGATTTTAAGTGATAATCTCTTTCTCTTTCCCTCTCTTCTCTGCTCTGTCACCCCTGCAGGGCAGTAAATGGCTTTGACCCGGCTCCTCCTCCTCCTGGTCTGGGCTCCTCCCGTCCGTCGTCAGCACCGGGTATGCTGCCTCTCAGTGTGTGAGTGCCGGGCCTCCTGGTGGAGGCTCCTGCCCTCCTCCACCAACCCAGGACACCCACGCCTCACCCTTCGGTGCCTGGGCCCAGCCCTGTGCCCCTCTTCCTGCCTTCCCACGGCTGGCAGAGGGCAGGCTGCATGCAGTTGCGGCTGCTGGGCCCTGCCCAGCCCCAGGACTCTGCGCTATCTCAATACTGGCTATTTTCTCTTGCCGTAGTGCCGTTGGTTTCACATGATTGCACTTTTGTGGGTCACAAGGTGATACATACATGTATTACTTGGTCACTGGATGCAGAAGTACCCATTCATCACACCTGCCTCATAACCCCCACTCTGCTGTGCTGATAGGATTTAGTTGTGTTTAGGACATTGCAGATCTCTAGAAGTTCTCCCCCAGATCAGTTTAACATGTGCCCTCCTCCGGAGCTTCCGTCTAAGCATCTTCAGTGCTCATAATCATTTGTCCCCAGGTCACCCTTACAGTTTGGGCCTGTTCCTGGCAAAGAGTCAGGAGGGTCACTGAATTAGGGAACAGTCTCCACACCCTCTGATTCTACATAAGTAGTCACCATTCCATATGCTTGCCTCCCAAAGCAGCGAAATGCTGCCTGAGCCACAGGTGGCAGGAGCCTCCAGGGCCTGGGCACTCCCAAGGCTGAGCCTCTGTGTTGGCTCCTCTTCCACATGCCTCAGACTCAGGGGAGGTAGGTGGCAGCCTCCTCACCAGCTCTCTTGTCCTTCAGTTGAGTGATATTTTCAGATTTTTGTTTTCACGTCTGAGGGTCCATCCAGTTTTGTAGGGAAGGGTTGGGTGGCCTAATTCTGGGGGCTGGTGGTGCCAGCTCCTGGGCAGACTGACCAACAGTGGTTGTCCCTGTGCATCCTTTGATTACTCTCATGCTGCATTTACTGTTTACATTTGTTTTATTGTACATAGGTTTGTAAACATTATTGCCTAAGATATTTGTATATAACTTGGGCTTTGTAGCTTTTATTTATTCAGAACTCATATGGCATGTTAATGACTTATGATGGTGTCCTACTCTGGGCAGTTGTGTAGGATCATCATGTGGTTAAAAAAAAATACTTCCCCTCCTCCCCCGAAAATCTTTTAATGTGGAAACAATAAATTTCACAGAAAAAAGGATTGAAGTTGCTTTATTGGGTTCCTGCCATCCACTGAGAGAGGCGCTGGAGCATAAGAAGCTGGGTTCCAGTGTCTCTTCTGTTTGACATGGGATGTGCCGATGGACAGCAGCTGTGGGGATGGGACAAAGAAGATTCACGGAGCCTCAGGAGATGTCTTATACACTGAACTGTTCATGCCAATTCTTGGTGCTGGTTTCCAGTCCTAAGTGACTTCCAGGGGGCAGCCTGGGAATGGCCCAGGCTCCATGTAGAAATTTGGGTTAAGGTCCAGGACTTTAGGGAGGGAGCTTGGCATGTCCTGGAGTAACTGGAATAGATTTGGAGGCTGGTCCTCCAGCTGTGCTCCACACAGCACTAAGGGACAAATACTGTAGTTCTGAGATTAGAGGTCACTGGGATTTGGGTTTCTCATTTTCACAGGTGGATACTAGCAAGTGAGATAAGGTGCCAGATGTTTGGTGGCAGAACATAGACACTGAAGAGTGTAATGTGTAAGCTGGGGGTCTGTGACTGCATCAGACCCTGAATATTGCTTATAGTAGCATACACAAATAGTGTACATTCATATAGTTTTAAAACTATGAAAGACAGAAAAGTGAGTCAAATTTTTAAGTGAATAGGAAACAATAGTACGATACATTTTCGAACATTTCTGTCTATTAGTATATGGGCAGGACTACCTGTTATTCATTGTTGCTGGAGATTTTTATCCTAAGCAGCTTCACCAAGAGGCACTGTAGTGGTGTGCACTGTACCCAGCCGCGCTGGCGGAGTGGTGGGATAGAAAACTCTGAAGGCTTTTACTGATGTGCAGTAGCTCCCAGCTTCTTGCCCGGTTGTCACAAAAGGATTGGATTAGACCAGAGGTTTCAGCATTAGCAGACCTTTTTGTCTGTGTGGGAACCTCCCGTGTAACATAGCACGCAGAGCTACTCTGGTGAAGGCAAGCTCCTGAGTGCTTGTCCCTGGCTCCCCCGTGATTTCTCAGTTCTGCATCCCTGGGCTCATCTCATTCACACATACTATTCTTTCAGCTGCTGGTGAGTCATTAGTGGCTGGGAGAGGGACCCTGGCTACAGGGGCCCATGTCATTCATAGCCTCTCATCGCTGTTTGGGATCTGAGAGAGCAGGGCCCAGGTCCCCAAAAGAGTAGTAGTGAGATTTGCACTTAGTTTCGTTTTTTCTTCATGGCTATAAAAGCCTTTGCAGTATGACCCTGTGAAGAAACTGGGTGATTTCCTAGGCCTCATCTTCTTTCTGTTGGTTCAGAAGCCTACTCTGTACTTGTACACCTTTAGCATTCACCACCTGGCATGAACCTTACTACTCACTGTTTGCCTCTCTAGCTAAAAGTTGCCTTTGAGTGGGTATCTGCCTAGGTGTGTCTGTTGCCTGGTTGTCACTGAGACCTCAGGAGTGAGCCCTAGGCTGATCTTCCTGATGGCAGAGCTGCTCTTGCCTCTAGACATTTTCAGTTCACCACCAGCCGCATCCCTTGTTCCCAAAATGTCTTCCTAGACGAGACTAGGAGCCAGGGTTGCACTTGTTTTTGGCCCACAGTGGCCAGAAAACCACACCCACCACCTCAGTTGGTAGGAGCCTAAGCTGGGCCCTTGAGTTGCAGTGCGGCAGGCAGGCGAGAGCTGTGTAGGAGTGGTCTATGCACAAGGTAGCTGCTTTTGCCCCAGTTGGCAGAAGGGACTGTGTGCTCAGGGTTGGGCATGTGAGCTCGCATGGCTGGCTTAGCAAAGCCAGACTGGAAATGGGCCCAGGGCCTTTCTGCTGAGTCTCTTCCAACCCTGAGGTGGCCCTGGCTACACTCCCACAGTCTGTCCGCTCTCTCAGATGAATGGGTTCTGAAGTGTTTGAAACGAGCTGTGGGGCCAGCCCTCCTCTCCACATCTTGCTCTTGATGGGCCATGCCCACTCTAACCTTACACACTGCCCCAGAGGTAATGTCAGCCCCTCCTGAGAGTTCTGCGAACCACTGCTGCTGGGAAACTCGGAGGGTGAGACCCTCAGTGCAGCTGTAGCTTGAGAGCACCCTTTAGCAAACTCATCCCCTGGCAGAGCGGAGCACAGCCAGTGGGGCCAAGCGGCGGGTTTCCCTGCCTGCCTAGAAGTTGCTAAGATCGGCCCTTCCACATTCCAGCCTTCACCATGTGTTCTACTCCAAAAGGGTAAAACAAATCTAAAACATAACCTCAGCCTTTAAGTAAGATATGTTACTTAGTTCTTTCCTAAAAGAGTGCAGGGAGAGGAGGGGTCATCTTTGTAAATAATTTTCCTGTGATTTCAGGCACCTTATCTGAAGAATGGTCCCATGACTGTTAAAACACAGGGAAATATAGTAGTTCATCGAATTTTAATACTTCTTGAACAGTAATTCCCCAGTGTAGTAAAACAAAGAAAATAAACTTCACTAGCACTGGCTGATGCTCGGGAAGGGTAAGAAGGACTTCATAGCCTGGAACACTACACAGCCTCATGAGCATGTGGCCACGCCAGTACTCAAGACCGGAAGTGTTCAGTGGAAAGAGGACAAAACCCAGAGTAGTCGTAAAAAGAAAATCAGAAATGAAAGAGAAAGGGTGCAGATGGCTGTTTGTAGTTGCCCAAATTAATTTTTAGAAACTGGCTGAAGTAACATATTTTCCTTCATTGACAAGTTGGCCTGAGACCCGTGCTGAGTTCCAGATCTTTGAGCAGCAGCCCAGGGCAGTAGCTCCTCAACCTACCCAGTGACTCGCTCAGTCGCTCCTGGGGAAATGCTTAAATAGTGATGCCAAGGTTTCCTCAGCACTAGCCTCCCAAAGAGAGCTACGTTTGCTGGAACCTCAGATACCAGCAGTTGGAAGGCACATGTTTATCTTGTGAATCGTTAAGAAAAACAATCCAGTTAGAAGGAAAATGCTTATAGAGCTTTTAGACTTCTTTAGAGATTTCCATCCTATCACACTCAATTCATATACAAGAAGGAACAAGCAAGACTCTTGAAACTTCACATTTTGAGTCTGATGTTTTTTAACTATCTTATGACCCAGAGTTGTCACTGTCCATGTTTTCCTGGGCAGTGCTATTGTCTGTGCCATGTTAGGTGTTGGCAACACTGGCATTCCTGAAAAGCATCTTCTGCTATTGGCTCCAGAATTTTTTTTTAAGCTGTTGACACCCACTCTACAAGTTTTGATGCTGTGCTTGATTAATTTTACCAGGAGTGAGGCAATGACAGCCGCCTCTCAGCTGCCACCTACTGTGAAAGATTGTGATGCATGAGATTTGGGGCATTTTATAATCTGTAGTTTTATGCTTTGGAGGAGGCGGTATCTTGCTTAGATGTCTCAGTCAGATGCAGTTGAAGTCAGCTTGTGTCATATTACGTATTAAGGCTTCATGACATCCAGTAGAGCTCATTATCGGGCTACTTTGAAAAAAATAAACAGACCTCATTGCTGTAATCAATCAAACATGAATTTCTTTGGTACCGGGAATTGAACTCATAATCTCACACTTGCCAGGTAGGCGCTGCACTACTGAGCTGTGTCTCTGGCCCTCGAACATGCATTTCTTGTCTCAGTAACAGCTGAAGGACATGTTCAGGCCTTTTT
Organism: Dinomys branickii; assembly: GCA_004027595.1. Classification (NCBI taxonomy): domain Eukaryota; kingdom Metazoa; phylum Chordata; class Mammalia; order Rodentia; family Dinomyidae; genus Dinomys; species Dinomys branickii. Next base: position 69,985 of record PVLD010005406.1, on the reverse strand, counting down.
GCATATATTACATGGGCACTGATTATAGTTTACATTGTCTCTGAAAATAGGCAGCAAGGATGTGCTCTTTTTGTTTTCATGTTAGATTTCAGACAAGGAGACCCTTCACATGATGCAGTGGATTCCCAAAAGACAGGTGGCTACAGAAGGAACAGATTGCAAGGCCTGGTCCTCACGCTGGCACAGGAGAGCATTTTAGTAAACGTTCACGGTTTGGGAAACTGCTGGCGCCTGTTGTCCCAGAGAGTCGGAGAGGGAAGATGAGTTTTGTGTCCCTTCCAGTGGTGAGGCAGCCTGTGAAGTGTTTCCCTTCAGGCCCTCAGCCGGGCTAGGGTAAGAGGAGCCATTGTCTCCCTTTCCAGAGTCCATCCTGTTTTGGCTCTGTTGTCTTTTGAAAGGTGAAGGCAGGGCAGGAAGGGATGGTTCCCAGAGCCCTTTTCTTCTTTAGTCTTGACAAGGACCCTTCTGTCCCTTGGCAACACTGGCTTCAAGGAGGTTAGGGTTAGGGTCAGTGACACCCAGAGCCATACGGTGGGCTGGCCAGGAGAGCACCTTGGCGTTATGGCCCCGAATTCACCTTAGTTGAGGTTTCTGGGTGTCGGGAAGGTGGGTGACAGAAGAAATTACAGTGGGGTCTAGAATTTTTCAAACACCAAAGTTTGGAAGTGAACCTTTAAGCTACTTCCCTAAAAAGGTGTTAGCCCTATCAAAGCAGTTTTTCAAGAAAACTCTTGGACCGGATTTTTAAAAATGGTGCGTGGGGTGTGGCAAGGGCAGAGCAGGTAGCTCACAAAACAGCCCTGAGGTAAAAACTGCAGCACTTCATCTCACCTAGAGCTCTTGCGAAGTTGGCCAGCTTCTTTCCCCGCCTGCCATAAAACCATCTTCCTTGAGTCCTAAATGCGCCATGGGGTTTTATAAACTACCCCTTCTAAGGTGTGAGATGGTAGGTTGTTCAGTGAAGAAAGGTTCTTTCATGTGAGCATTTGGGGTACTGCATGTGGATACCGGTCAGGCCAGCCAGTAGGAAACAATTCTCTTTGAGGATGTAGCTGCAACACGGGGAGGTCAACTCACCTTTCTTCCGTCCATTTCTCATGTCCTTGCTGCCGCCCCCTCCCAGCTGTGTCTAGGCGCACCCGGATCAGCCCGGCTGAGAGTGTCACGCAGTAAGAAGTCAGCACTCTGACCTCATGCTCTCCTGGGGCACCTCCAGCCCCAGCTGGTGACGGTGGTGAAGCGGCCCTTGGGGAGCCACTGAACCCTCCCACTGGAGTGTTTTCAGCACGTATCTTGTCTGAAAATGCAGCCTGCCGCTTTTTGGACCACCTGAAACCCAGTGATGTGCTTCCCTGGCTGGTGACCACTCTCCTAAATTGCTCCCTTCACAGCTGGGGCTTCAGCACTGCCTGCCTTGAGGTGTCCTTTCCCTCACTGCGTGTCCACACACTGGAAACCACAGGTGAGAGCAGGACTTTGAGCCAGTCTGGCTGGAGAATCGGTTTCTGATTGAGCCCAGTGGGTCAGCTAACCCCCCTCCAGTCAGGTCACAGATGGGGAACTGAGAACAGAAGGTGAGAAAACAAATTCCGTGTTCACATGATTATTCTTGTTTATTGAGGTCTGTTTATTCTCAACGGGTGCTTTTTCCTCCAAGTAAACAGAGCAGGCGTAAATATCTATAATGAATAAATTTATTGTCTTACAAAAATCATTGTCTAGAAATATGGGAATACAAGAAAAGATATTTGCAGTCAGGTGTCTGGTGGTCAACAGCCAGTACAATTCATACAGGGAGAAATCGGAGATTCCACACCCATGTTACAAATTGTTCCTAACAGATGTTAAAGCTTTTAACCCAAAAGGTTTGTGTTTTCAAGCACATTGCAGAGGATCAGGGATTTATCATTAACACTGATTTGTTGTCACTGAATGTTTATAATACCACTTTGACTAGAGAGGTACATGATAGGAAGCGTAGTCAAAACTTAATACATTAAATTGTTATAGAGGCAAATGATAAATTTAACATTGTCTTAGTACTGTAGTGTCTAAGGCACTTTCTGTAATGTCAGTTTGCTCAACTATCAACCAAAAACAGAGTGCTAAAGTGTTCACTGTAACACTGTCCAAAGGGAGGGGAAAAGGAAAAATGAAGAAAGATTCACACCCACTGGCATGTCAACATTCAGGCCGATGGCATCTATTCTTGAGGTCCTCTAAACCTCGCTGACAAACTTGGAACAAGCCTTGGACACAAAACCAACATTCCCATTTTGGGCTCAAAGCAGTGGCTGAATTTGCAAGGTCAGCACAAGGGCCTGGCTGGCGAGGAAGGGCCTTCTGCTCGCTCCTGTGGGGCCGTGGCTGCTTGCTCCTGAAGAGGGCACTGGCCAAACCTGACACTTGAGGAGACCGTCTGGCTGCCCCCTGGGGCCTCAGCCGCATCATAGCATACCCTCTCTCTGCACAGACAGCCCTGGCCAGGACGGTTCACATGAGTACATGGAGGGATACCACCACTGGAGGGGCGGAGCCTCCCCTTGGGAGGCAGGCATGGTAACCCCAGTCCAACCCACCCTGCCTAATCGTCCAAAGCCCCTTTCACAGTTTGCTCACCGAAGTAGTGATTATTTGAAGGGTATGAGAGAAATAAGTGCAGTTTAGGTTCCACAATGTTCTAAGAGACTGGATGTGGTGGCAGAGTGGGGGCCACATGAACACAGAACTAAGTTTCCTGTCCGTGTGACAGAGCATGCAGAGCGACTGAGCAACGACCACGGGGCTGCCCCCACGACCTGGCGACTGGCAGCGAAGGGCCTGGAGTTTCTGTTTTAAAAAGGGTTCTCCTCTTAACATGTATTATAAAATGGTCTCTTGATGAATATATGGAAAATAGATGCAATGATGAGACAATCTGTTTAATATGTGTGTCTTGTGTATGTATATATATAAAAAGGGGAGCAATTGTACCTAGTTAAGCAGGATACAGTCTGCGTAGGCTGAAAGCCTGAAGACACAGTTGATCTTTCCAGGAGGAATCCTGCAGCTTGCCGATTCCTACATCTGTAGGAGGCACCAGGTAGGCTGGCGCTGGGTGAGTTCCTGTGTGTCCCACTGTATTTGCTGCCTCTGGCTTCCTGTGTCTATTCAGATTGGGGCGGCTGTGTCTCGTTGACATCGCTGGTCTTACTTTCTGTGTCGTCATCCGATAGCTCCAGGGAAGCCCCCTCAATGTGCAGCTGGCGCCGGCCAGAGCGGCTTGAGGAGAAGCTGATTGGGCCGCCCCGCCTGGGAAAGCAGAAAGCAGGTGGTGAGTCAAGGCTCAAGCGCTCGTGGCAGTCAGGTTTAACCCAAGACACAGTTTTCCACTTCTGGCCCATCGTGGGGTCCTGCCTTAGCAGGTGTAACTGGGAAAGGCTTTGTGCTTTTGCCTCCTCACCCAGTATCGTCCTGGCCAACGGACCATGGAGCAGGGGCCGCAGAGACTTGGGGATGGCCTGATTCAGCTTAAGCCTGTCTGTGATAGAAATGGTAGTAAAGATGGATTGAGACAAAACTCTACCTGCTACCCATCCTTTTGCTAGAAAAGGAACAGAAAGCACCAATTTTACTCAGGCTTTGTAGGCCGTATATGGTCTCTGTCACACAGACTTTGTTTTTGTGGTTTTAAAAAAGCCCTTTAAAAACATAAAGGCCATTTTGGGCATGGTTGGCATGACTGTAATCCCAGCACTTGGGAGGCTGAGGCAGGAGGATCAGTGGGAGTGTGGGGCCAGCCTGGGTTACATGGTAAGTTCAAGGCCAGCCTGGACTATGTAGCGAGACCCTATCTCAAAAAAAATAAACCAAAACAGTAAAAGTCATTCTTAGCTTGCTGCCTATACAAAGCAGGTTACTGTGACACTGGCCAGCTATTGACCCCCTGGTTAGCCTTTTTTTAAGGTGTGGGAGGCCTTCCTGTTTCCACACTCTGCCCTCACTGGCGTGAGCATAGGGACAACTCCTGCTGGTACCCTGCTTTTGAGTGGAGCTCGGGACCTTTTGTCACATGAGGACAGATGGCTACTAGACCTCTCGCTTTCCTAGCCCTCCAGCCCTGTGTGCTGTACCAGTGTGATCCACTGTGAATGGTGAAGAACATGAGTGGCCCGTTCCTCTTTCTGCTCCCTACACATTGCTATCAGGGTCAGCAGGCTTGAGGCTGACACAGAACGGCCACTGCTCAGCGAGCCTCTGCAGACCAGCCTGCCCTGAGCCGTGCTCCTTCCGCCGGCTCGGCATGCCCTTGCCAGGCTCACCTCAGCCGGTTCTTCAGCGTGCTGACCTCGCGGCTCAGGCCCTCATTGGCCTCAGTAGCATCATCCAGTTCCCGCTGGAGCTTCCGCCGAGATGCATTTGCACGTGTGGCTTCCTCTTCCGCCTCCTCCAGCTGGCGTTTCAGCTGTTTCATCCTGGCATTGGCCTTCTCCATCTTGGGGTCACAAGAACCAAGACAGCAGAAAGAACAGTGAATCTACTACTAGGCTCTGCACCTGTGTGTGTCCGCACGGTTCCCTTGTGAGTCGTGGCATGCTCACGTGTGTGCACATTTATGTTTGGGGGCTGGCCTGTGGGTTTTAACTTGCCTACCACTCTCAGCAAAGAACAAACAAGCTTACAAAACTTAATCCTAAAACTGTTTATTGACAAGTTTCCTCCAGAAAAATGACCTAGTTTTTTATCTTCACATGAGGATCACTAGGGAGTATGCAGAATCGACACTCCGGCAAACACACATCAGCAATGGGCTAATCGCCAGTTGCAGGGTACGGTTCACATCTCTCGTGAAGTAGTATTTAGACATCATCCCTGGATTCAGATACAGAGCCGCTATGGCGCCGTGAGCTCTCTGTCAAGACCCTTCACTCTTGAATGTACAGGTACCAGCCAGTGCCCTGTGGATCCAGTTCACACCTGTCCAGAACTGCCTTTGTGTTGCTAGGCCGAGGATTGGTTTGGGGAGGGAAGCCCCTGGGCGCCTGACGGGAGTAGGAGACCCCGACCAGAGGTCATGAGTCCTTAACTCTGTCCACATTCCTGCCCACTGTGTGCAGCAGCAAGACTCACCAGAGCAGAGAAGAGCGAGCTGGAGGGGAGGGCACAGCACCCAGGCTGGCGGGGAGGGGGGGGGCACAAACCTGCCCTGAAACCAAGGTGTCCGCTGCAGGCAGTGGAGGCCACCTACGGGCCTGTGTGCTGTACACTTCACTTCCTACTCAGCATCTCCTGCATCTACCTCCATCCGGCCAAGACTTCATGACTGCTTATGTCTGGGAACCCTTCTGAGTACTAGGGGGATAACTGTGAGGCTGGGAGAAACACAGTACCTTGAAAATTCAGTCTGGGCCTCACACCTCAGGCCTCTTGACTCTTGCCTTCCTTCTCCATGTATTGTGTATTAAATACCCCTCACTTTACCATCACCCTCTGTCCCCAGCACCCACAGATGCCTGCTGGGAATGTGGACTAGCACCTGTTATTTCAAACATTACAGTTAAAGAGTTACCAACAGCGTTTTCTTAATTGTGCCCATTTGCACAGCCTTTCGCCAGGCCCCGCTAAAGCGTTTCCAAGACAGATGATGTCTTGCCCTGCTTCTTTCACATACCTGCTCTTTATACTGATCGGCATGCCGACGCTCGTCTTCCACCTGCATGAAGATTTCTTTCAGCTTCTTTTCAGTGCGACGGACTAGTTTGTTGGCAGCTGCTCGTTCCCTGTGAAATTAATAGTAGTTTTGAAATTCTTAAAATTATATTTTGAGTGGGGAAAATATCTTTTAAAGTCATTTTTTCTTGGAAGAAGAAGACACATGTCGAAGTGGTTTCCTGGACCACTCATCCCCAAAAACTATGATTACTAACTAATATGGCCCTCAAACTTGTTCTTTTTGGTCAGAATGGGAATTGCCTTTAATGTATTTCTCAATGCTGACAAGTAAAAAAAGTATGTTATTCTTGCTATTAAAGGTATTGCTCATTTTGTTATGCTATACATAAAATACCTATCAGTTATATCAAAGCTAGACTTTTTAAAGACAAAAAAACTAAAGCTGGGCATGGTGGTGGATGTGTGCAACATTAACACTTGGGAGGCTGAGGCAGGAGAATCACTGTGAGTTAGAGGCCAGCCTGAACAGCACAGCAAGACCTTGTCTCAAGAAAAAGACAAAAACCTTGGTGGGTTAGTCTGATCACCAGTCTTCCTAATCTGGAGGACCAAAAACAATAAAGTTCCACTTTATTATAAACTGATGATTTCAAGTTAGAGTTTATTAACAAGTATGTTAGCTTTTACAACTAACACTGAAAAACATCAAAAACCCCATAAACTCCACTTATATTCACTGATTAGAAGTAATAACAGAAAAACAAAAACAAAAACACCCCACTGTTTTCACTCGGGCTGTTGTCCGGGGTAGAGAAGAGGTAACTTTTTGGTGGACTCCATGGAAAACAGAAATGTGCCTTAAATGCTATGCAAAAATGTACCACAGTAGGGTCTGGGTGGAAGGGCAAGTTATGTTAATTACAACTAAAAACAAAACCTGAATTGTGTTATTTCAGTCCACAAGAGGGGAGGGGGAAGTGCTGGGGCACCGGCTGAGCACATGCTGTGCTCTGAGCAGGGCGAGAAGGTGAATTGGAAGCTTGGCTCTAGCTTGACTGGCTGTGAGTCCAACAGTTCTGCAAATGCCTGCTAAAAACTGTACTATGTGATTGGTCACAATTCCCACCACACTTTTAACACTGCAAAATGGAAATTGTTAAGTGATCCCTTCCTACAGGGGAAGAAAAGCTTTCATTTTTGTCATATTCCATTTCTTCTCTGCTAGCAAGTTGCAGCGTTTCACAGGATGCTGTCTACTTGGGGAACTGACTATGGATTGAGAGGTAAACTTAGGGGATCTAGGAAGTCAGGGAGCGCCCTGCATTTGGCCCTCAGTTCGGGAGGAGCTTACAACTCCTCAGAGTTAGCCTGCTCTTCCCACCTCTGAGCACATCAGTGTATCTGTTTTGGCTCAAAGCACCTCGCAGTTCCCATTCTGGTCGCATATGCTCTTGTCCTCTGCTGCTGTGCACTAGGGAGCTCTCGGAGGGCAAGGGGCACGTCTGCTGTCTCTGACGGAGACTGGCCTGGAGGCCGCCTGTGTGCAGTAGACACGCACGCATTTTGGCTGCCAGAAGAAGCTCTTACTTGGCTTCCTGCTCAAGCTGCTCCTCCAGTTGCCCAGTCTTGGCTTCCAGGGCTGAGATGGTCGCCTTGAACTTGGACTTGACAGCTCCTTCTAGCTCTTGTAACTTTGCTTTCAGTTCTTTGTTCTGTCGCTCTAGCTGCTGACGTGCGTTGTCACTCTTCTGGGCAGCACTGCGTTCAGCGGCCAGCTCTGTGTTCAGTGTGTCCACCTGGAAGGGGAGGGGCGTGGTTACGTGTGCAGAAAGGAGGCAGAGCTCCCCCAGGGACAGGCACGCACGGCCACCTGCAGCGTGGTCTTTCGGAAGCGATCGTTGAGCAGCTCCATGTTGCTCTGCTCTTCTTCCAGCTCCTCCTCCAGCTGGGCGATCCGGGCCTCCAGACGCCGCTTCTCATCTAGCAGTGCGGACCTGGTGGGGGGTGACGATCAGCACACCCTGGGAAACTCAGGGAGGGCTCCTGCACCTCACTGCTGCTAGTGACCTGGTGGTCTCCATCCCTCGCACCCAGCCTCAATCTTATCAACAAGGCCCCGATGGCGAGCACTTCCAGACAGTGCCGGATCTGCACTGCCACGTGGCTTCCCCACTCAGGCCGCCATCTCCAGCCTCGCCTGTTGTGGGAGCCTCGCAGCCATCTGCCTGCTGACGCCTCTGCTTCTGTCCATCTGTTCTCCACAGATCACAGCCAGGGGCGGGCAGCCAGCTTTTAAATACAAATAAGATCCTTTCTAGAAATTCCTTGCTAACTCTAGTGGTTTTCTAAAACTCTGTAAATAAATTGCCAGCTCCTTGTCATGGCACGCCAGGAAAAGTACACGATGATACCCCATTATAGTAATTACATGGAGCTATCAACTCAGTTGGAAAAAAATGATTTTAATAAAAAACGAATCCAGAGAAAGATCTATGGAACCTGCTTGCCAAACCTAATGAATCTGAAAGTCAGAACTTGTGGTGTCAGGTCAGTGCAGTCAGGAGACCCACGTCACGGGGTGTGCAAGGTGGTTAGCACCGGCACAGGGAGTGGTGAGCAGCCCAGCACCGCGCGCTCCTCTTTCCAGACCGAGTGGATAAGCAAGCCCACTCCTAATTCCTGGACGCCAGGTGACGGCTTGGCAAGAGCCCAGCCTCCGAAGCACTGCATGCCCTGCCCGAGGACAGCACGCGAAGGCTATGGGGAGGACAGGCCTGCCACTATTCTTCCCAGATGCCTGCCCCGCCTTCTGCCAGACTCACTTGCCAGAAGCGCTGTTTGCGATCTCGTCAGCCAGCTCGTCTCTCTCCTGCTCGGCGTGCCGGCGAGCGCGCTCAGATGAGGCCAGTTCCTGCATAGCGTCGAGACAGAGTTAACCTTTGGCCATTACATTTTATCACAGATGAAGACTGACGATGCCTAGCTTTGTGGTGACCTTGCTGCAATCACTTTCATATGCACCACAAACTGCAGTTTAGATGTGAGAAATGAAACTGGCAAACTTGTTGAAGGAAGTACAAGGCCAGCCAGGTGATGCATGGTGTCAATGTCAACATTCTTAAGAGTACTGCGGAGAACCCCAGTCTGGGTAAGGGTTTTGCTGTTACTTCCAACAGAAAGAGTAGCTATCCTTGAAAGATGAAGGTACTTAATATAAATTGAGCATAAACTTTACCCTGAACCCTAAGGGAATACAAGCTATTCCAAATTATGGTCTTGAAATATCTTTTACATAAAGTTCAGAGATTAAATGCATTAAAAGATCAGTGAGTGTCAAGGCAGTGGCGCAGCAAGGATCATGGCTCTGAGGGAAGGTGTGTGGAGTGCGCCTGTGCTGTGTTCGGAGCGCTGCGCCTCTGCTGTAGCTCTCAGAGGGCTTGGCATCCTGAGAAAGATGATTTACTATGAAGGGAGTCAGTGGTTTCCTACCCCGATGAGGTTAAGACAGATCATAGCCTTAGAATTTTTACAGATGAAGGAACTAAGATGAAGTGCCCGGCTCAAAGTCCCATGGGTGGTCAGAAGCAAAAGCCAGGGTTCTAATGCCCTGTTCAGGGCTCTTTCTACCAGATGCCCCCTTCAAAAGCCAGTGTACATCCTGGCCATGTCTGAGGGGCAGGGCCGCACAGGAGTCCATCTGCATGCTCTGGCATGTGTGCTTCGTGCTGCGGAGGTGGGCCGCAGAGTGCTAGTGTGTGGGCAGGGCAGGGTCGGGGTCAGCAGGCAGTGCAGCTGCGCAGGATGTGATGGCTGATCGCAGAATGTTTTGGGCCTGAACTGGGGGCTGCACGTTACAGCTCTGCCATCTGGTCTCGTATTCAATTCCCTGAGTCCTAGATACTCTTTGGGGGTCCTGTCCACTGGCTTGAGTGTGCTTTTGGCAGGTAGGCTGACCCATGGAGAACGGAAAGGACCTGGAGGAATACAGACCAGATGGGCAGAGATATCTGAGAGAAGGGGAGTGTCACAGGCAAGGGTAGGACTGGCTTGCTGGCTCAGTGTCTTCTTCCTGCCTGGACACTCGGGTCATGGCTCAGAAGCTGTCAGGGAAGCAGTTCTAGGGCCCCCCGCACCCATGGAGAAACAAGCATTTGGGATATCACTGGTCTCCACGATGGATGCACGGAGCTTAAGCGTTCAGCTTATTTATACATATTTTTCTTAAGTAAACAGGAGACATTTACAAAAACTAGCCATGTTCTAGGCCCTAGAGCTACACTCAACATTCTCTGACCGTGCTATGATAAAACTAGGTATGCTTTTAAAAATGCATACATTTGGAAAGTAAAACCACGCTTTTAAATTATTCATGGGATAAAGAATAAGCTATGTCAGAAATTAGAAAAATACAAAATGACAATGAAATCATTACATATCAAAATTTGTGGGATGAAGTGCAAACAAGTTTGAGGGAGAAATTAGAATATTTTGATACACATTAGACAAGAGCTTGAAAACTGATGAGCTAAGAATCAAGAAATCAAAAAATGGGGGCTGACGGAGCTCAGTGTGCTTGCTTCGCACATGTAAGGCCCATGGTTTAATTCCCAGTGTGCGCGCACACACACACGCACACGCACACATGATCAAACATTGTCCAATACTAAGAAGGTGGTTTGAAGGTAAGTTTTGTCTTTAGTCAAGTAGAATATGAATGAGTAATATCATTTTCTGTTTGCCAAATTGAAGCAGTGATGGTCATTAAAAATGGATAATGAAATTAGGCTACAAAGATATTAAATATACATATACCATATATATGACTGATCTTAGAGAAATGTCAAGGGTAAATATTCGACAACATATAATAATCAAACCTCTTGCAATTGAAGGATCTCAGCTTCCAGGCTTTTTAATTTCTTTTCGCTGTCTTTGGATTGAGCAAAAATCTCATCTCGGGATGCACGAGCTTCTTCTAATTCACGCTGGTAATCCTTCATTTGAGCCTAAGATTAAATGAGAAGGTTTGAGGGTAGTTTTCGTTCTTAGTTTTTAAATATATATTTTTCCAGATGGTAAAATTAATACATATTGATTGTAAATACAAATTATATGAAATGATAAAGATACCACAACAAAAAGATACAACAACAAAGAATATAGACTAATATCCCTTATACATATAAACATCTTTAAGAAAAAGGACAGCATACTGAATCTGACAACACATAAAAAGGAATATGTACTATGATCAAGGAGGGGTTTATCTGAAGAACACCAAAAATTTATATATGATCGTCTCAATAAATGCAGAAGAAGCACTTGACAAAATTTAACACTTTCTCATTATAAAGATACTTGCCTAAGCAGAAAACTTTCATTATAAAGACAGTGAGCTAAGCAGAAAACTCTCAATTCTCATAAAAGGTACGAGTGAAAAATTAATATATTTTCCCTCAAAGTTAATGACTGATAAACATATAAAAAGATGCTCAGTATTGTTATTCACTAGGGAAATGCCCCATCAAAACACAGTGAGGTACCATTTCACACTCAAACGGCTTTCATCAAAAGCTGGATGGTAAGCATGACGAGGATGTAGAGAAACTGGAACCCTCACATGGCTGCTGGGAGTGTGAAACGGTACCGGCGTTGTGGAAAACACTGGCAGTTTCTTGGAGTTAAACAATTACCATATGACCTAGTACTCCTAGGTATGTAAAACCAAAAGCATATATAGGAACAGTCCTGTGTATCTTTTATATACAGGACTGTTCCTATAAACATGATTACAATAGCCAAAAGGTAGAAAGAATTCTGATGTCCATCACTTAATGCACGAAGAAAATGTGGTATGTGTGCGCATGTATGTACCCACACAGCAGAGTGTTATTCAGTAATAGAGCAGCAAGATATTCATGCTAAACATAAATTATGAAAGCATGATGCTAAGCGAAAGGAAGTCACAAAAGACCATACAGGATATGAAATGTCCTACAGGTAACTCTGTCCTACTCGTAAATATCTCTACAGGTAACTCTGTACAGATGGAAAATAGGTTGGTTAAGTTAGCAGTGGATATGGCAAAGACGGGAAATGGGAGTGACAGTTAATGAGTGTAGGGTTTCTCTTGAAGACAATTAGATAGTGAGTGTGTGTCTGTGTGTGTGTGTCGGGGGACTGTTTTTCCTAACCCAGAATAAGCAAAACTGAACACTTCAGAGAGGTTAACTGTATGGTAAGTGAATTACATCAAAATAAGTAGCTATTAAGTAAATGCTTATAATTTACGTTCTTTGTAATTAAGCAGCGTAATATTTTAATTAGTTAGTCAAAAATCTTTGTACTTAGGTTTCAAAAAAAGTATAAGGAAGGAAACAAGTTATTCATAACCCTATTATCCAGGGATGACTTTTTTTCTTAAGCTTTCATCCAGATCTACCAACATGTCAGATATAAAAATCCACCTGTGTGTGCCGAGCCCCACACCACACCTGCTTACTAGTTAAGACCTGCTATCCCCCAACACATACCCTGTCACTCAAATGGCGAGCAGCCCAGGTATCTCTAGGCTGTCTCCATCTTCGCTGCCAACACTACAGCTAAGGTGCATGCATGTAAAAATTCCTCCTTTATATTTTGTTAGATTAACCATAAAGGAAGGGGAATTTTCTAAAGTTTTTTTCATAACCCTCCCTGCCCGCTAAGCTGTGCCTCCCAGTGCTCTCACTGGCCTAGGACAGGGCCCATCACAGGGCTGCCCACACAGTGAATTACTGTAGAGGCTGCCTTTTGTCTTGTATCGGTGAAACCGGCATGTCATCCTGGGAGCAAAAGTGATGGTGAACGACAGACTGAAAAGGTAACAACACTCATGGCACCGCAGAAGCAAAGCCACACGACCTTCCTTTCTGGTGACTCAGCGGGCGGTGCTGGTAAGCATCACCAGAGGCTGGGGCCACAGGAGTTATTCCCAGCAGAGATGCGCCACCTGGTGACTCCACAGCTCTGTCTAAAGAGCAATTCCTGGAGATACAGCACATCTGCCTGTGCTGTCTCTGTGGCCTGCTGCCCCAGGGCACAGCTGCACCGGGCCCTCTAGGGTGGCCGTAGCTCAGCACCAAGCTCCATGATACATGGCGGTGCTGCGGCATGTCTCCCAGCTTGCCAGGTCATCCCTGGCTTGACCTCAGTAGGGTCACCTGACCCTGTCCACAGACCGATGGCTGCTGTGTGTACCTGAAGTTTGCGAAGCTGCTTGATTACTTCATCCCGAGCTTTGTTTGCCGCTTCTATCTGAGCTTCCAGGTCCTTCAGGTCTATCTCCATTTTCTTCTTTGCAGCCACAGCAAGCGCCCGCTGTTTCCGTTCATCCTCCAGCTCAGCCTCGAGCTCCCGCACCTGAGGAAGCATCGTTACAGCTGGTTACAGCCTGTTGTCATATAAGGCTCCATTTTGTGGGGAAGTGGAGCATTCCATTGCTCTGTAGTAGGGGTCTGTTACTCAGCAGTCCTTGTTAGTAACAGAAAGCCTCAGCAGCTGCATCTAGTTGGAAGGATTTTTAAACCACACCCGGTACACACCATTCCCACACCCACTGACTGCTGTGGGGGGACAGAAGAAGGCAGAGGCTCATGACCCCAGGCTCATAGTCCAGGTGACACAAAGGCCGAAAGACAACACCCAGAGGCCAAGGAATACCTGGTACAAGCCCCCAGGGGAAAAGTGGGCATAAGCATGTCCTGGAGCTGTGAGGGACCAGGCCTGCCTTGTGCTGAGCTTGTGCTGCAGTGCAGGTCCTGGGCCTGCAATGTGGGCACAGCCTGACTACAGCGGCTTCAGAGTCAGGCAGAAATTACATCAGGAAAGGAGGAACCAGTAAAAGCTGTCTGGCAGGAGGCAGAGAATGAAGGCCGGCTTAGAGTATCCTTGGCGCTGCAGATGAGCACATGAGGCAGTGTGAGCTGGAGATGGAGGCAGACCGATTTGGGACCCAGGGACATCCTGGCGGGCACTCCCTCAGGGCCTTCCTTTCTGCAGGCTTCCAGCTGCATGAGGGGATGGGGCTTTGTTTGACGGAGGCTGGGAAAAAGCACTCTTTACTTTTTAAACAGAATTCTAGTATCTAAATCACCAGCGAAGAACCAAAACGAGGACCACAGATGAAATGGACTGTAAGTCCGGTCAGCTCATCGGTGCGCTGGGGCCATGACATGGGCTTCCCAGTCATCCCTGTTTTATGTTCATTCAGGAAGGGCAGATGAGGGCTGCTATGTACCAGGTGTGACCAACTTGCAGCAGAGGGGTCTGCTACAGCCGCTCTCCAGGAGTGAAAAAGCCTCAGGCGTGGGGTAGCTATGGAAGCAGCACCTTCCCGGAAAGGGAGGGGCTCCGGGTAATGCTGAGAGGACTGGGCTGAGGGCGTGGCTCCGCTGGTCCTCTCCTAGGGGAAGAGCAAGGACCCTCTTGCTCCTGCCTTGGCAGGGGGCAGGGATGTGGAGAAGGGCAGAGGAATTTCCTGCCACCAGCTTTGTGCTACAGAGACGTGGCCTGCACCTCTGGGAAGGATAACAAGGGGCTTCTCGGGTATACCCACTTGTGGAATGTTTTAAGTGCAGTGACTTTCACACATGACAACAAATTCTTTGATGCTCTCCTTTTAGGAATTAGAGTCTAATATTCTCTTGCACGGGGGCTAGATGTGGTGACTTGGCGCCATGTATGAACAGGATTAAAAGAAAGTAAGTGTGTGACTTGGGAGAGAAGAGACAGGGCAGGTTCCTCCTTGCTCAGCCTCTTGGATCTCTCCTGAAGGTTCCCTCAGAGACCTGGGGTGAGTGCAGAGGTTCCCGCTGCACTGCGAGGTGAGAGGCTCGGCCTGGCTCCTGCAAGCTGCTCAGGCCATCAGACCCTGGCACGTGGGTCCAGGGCTGGTTTGGGCCACAGCCACCCACTGAGCTGCTTTGAATTCCTTATTCACAGAAACTGGGGCATTGGAAGTATTTTACTAAGTTTGGGTAATTTGTTATCCAGTGATAAATGCTTAGTAGAGTTAATGTCAGCAGAATTAAAATAGCAAAATAAAGCAAAAGTGAACAGCCCAAATCTAAGATCTGTTATTAAAAACTCCATGGGACTTTCAAAATAGCTAGCGTTGAAAGTTAGCTTTTAAACTGGACGTTTAATCCCAGGCTGCAATTCTCAAGCTCCAGTGTGCATTAGAGTATCTTGCAAAGCTTGTTGAAACACAGATTGCTGTTCCCCATAACCAGAATTTCTGACTTAGTAGGTTTGGGGTAAAAATTAAAAATTAATGTTTCTATAAACAAACAAGAACTTTGGCATGCATTCCACAAAGTATACAGATCACAAGTGCTTAGCAACTTTCTAAAAGAAATAATATAAATTCTGCGTTCTTTCCTCATGAGTGATTTAAGAAGGACCTATGATTTGAAGGACAGAACCCCAAGGCATGCTGTCACCGGGTATGTGGTGTTCTTTCCTGTACCCATACTTCCTTCTCACAGAGGAGACTGGGTGCATTTAGGGTGGTATGGCTGTAGACTTTTTTTTGGTACTGGGAATTGAACTCAGGACCTTGTACTTGCCAGGCAAGTGCTTGTGCTGCTGAGTTACATCCCCAACCCTACACTTCTGTGAGACAGAACCTGAGCCTAATGTATGTTTACAGAGTTCACTCAAGCTTTTTAGTTGATTAAGTGGCCTGGCTTACTGTAAATTGCAGCAGTACTGTATGAGAAATAAAAAATCTGAACCAGTTACCATAACATTCTCAAATGGCTAAATATAATGTTATTCCAGCTAATAGCTCTAATGTGGACAGACAGGGTCCCAAGGCAGAGTGGGCGTGGAGAACAGGCACACCCTGACTCCAGAGGCTGTGTTTTCTTTGACCTACCTGTTTGATCAGCAGCCGTTTCTTCTCCTCATTCTGCTCATCTCTGGTTTGCAAGTCCCTCTCGAACTGGGCCTTCATGGCCTGCATGTTGACCTCCAGGCGGAGCTTGGCGTCCTCTGTGGCCTGAAGCTCGTCCTCCAGCTCCTCTAGCTGGGTCCTCATTTCCTCCACCTGCTGCTCTAGGGCCCGCTTGGACTTCTCAAGTTCATGAACCTGAACCACAGGAAGCATCAAGGAAGACGTGACCCTTGGCAAAGGCGTAAGTCAAGGATAGCAGACTTCCTACTTAAAGGCCTACAGTGCGGCATGATGGCCGCTTTGGCTGCTCCTTAGCTGGCCTCCCACGCCTGGACACACTCTCCCTATCCCTCTAGGGCTGCTATTCTTCATTTCAGAGATACAGTTTAAAACTCCGATACTGACTTCTTTATTCATGAATGTTCCATAATCATCATCCTGTGATGACCTTTGAGGTGAGAGTTTTGCAAAGCCAAAGGACAATGAAAACACAGCAGTGTCAGAGGAAACAGCGTGCTAGCCAGCCACTTGTCTGCTGTGTAACAGAATTAAAACAGGTAGAATTCACCTCTTCTTGCTGCAGAAAAGATCGCTCGGAATGGAAAACCTTACCTACAGACTTGTGAGTCTTAAGGCAGGTTGGGCCCAAGAAGCAGGGTTCAATGGGAAGGAGGCCTGACTTTTAAAGAGCCACACCACACACACACACACATGCATGCACACATGGAACCATGTCAGATCGCACAGGGGTGAGCAGAGGAAGCTTTATGACAGGTGGCACCATTTTCTAAGAAGTTTCTGGCACTCAGCAGGCACCAGAGATATGTTTGTGGAATAGAGGTGTGAGCACTGATTATGCTGCAGAGAACTACTACAGAACTGACCATAGGATTCTCTCCCCACACTGGCTGTGTAACCATGATCATTTCTACTCTGGGGAGCCTCTGCTTGTCTACAGAGCTGGTCTCCTGGGTGCCAGGACACACGAGACCTGGCAGGAAGATCCTTCTGCACTTGTGTGGCCCGTGAAAATGAGTCTGCCACTTTATAGTGGGCTTCATGCTTCCAAAGCAGCTGAAACAGGGCAAATAAAATGTTTATATGACAGATGAAGACACTTAAGCGTAGACCGTTTAAGAGGCCTTCTGCAGTCACAATGGATGCTGGTGGCACAGCCAGGTTGGATCCTCGCTTTTGAGTGCCAGGTCAAAGTTTGTTCTGCTACTCGCAAAAGGTTCTATACTAAAGGAGGGGTGGAGGGCTACGTAAATGTAAGAAGCATCAAGGCTCTTGTAGAAGACGTGTACAGAGGAAAGAGGAGCTATGCCACAGAAATGTCTAAAGCCTAGACCTGGCGTGGTGGTGCACACCTGTGGTCCCAGCACTTGGGAGGCTAAGACAGGAGACAGTCACCAGTCTCTGGTCAGCCTGGGCTACAGAGTGAGACCCTATCTCAAAAACAAACAAGCAAAAAAGAAATTTCCGAAATCTGCGCAGACCGTCAAAGCCACAGAAGTCTTCGACACAAAAGCCAGGCCTCGTTAGGAAGGCCAGGTCACAGGGACCTGCAGCTCCCACTCACCTGATCCCAGGGCAGGTAGTTTTGGTGACTACTGGAGACTGTAGAACAATAAAGTATTGTTGTTGAGAGGCCCCGTCAGAATGGGCAATCAACTGTCTGACCATATGCCAGGGCCTGGCAGAGGTAAAGGAGAACAGACTGCAGCCCACCTGACTGCTGGCCCTGAAAATGTCAGTGCCCTGTTCGCACAGGCCGAGGTGCTCTTGGCCCGCTTTGCTGTGGGCCTGTATCCCCAGTTCTTCACTCGCAAGGCCCCACACCCCAGAGCTGCCTTTCTGTGGGGCCCAGAGGTGACTTACATTCTTTCCCACATCATCTTTGGAGCTCATCAGGTCTTCCATGTCTGCCCGGAGCTGCTTGTTCTGCCTCTCAAACTCTTCCTTCGCCTCCAGGGCTTCCTCGAGCGCCCGGGACAGAGACAGGGCTTTAGTTTCTTTCTCTCTGGCCTCTGCTTCTGCCCGATCCCGCTCTTCTGCATAGCGAGCAGAGATGTTCTTCTCCTCTGCTAATAGCTACACAATGAACACAATAAAAATAGCATTTGCTATGGCCTGGCTTACTGCTGAGGACACTACCAGAGATCAACGGAGCATCCCTGATCTGAACGCCCATGGTGCCACACTAGGAAAGTTCTACACCTGCCTGGGACAGGGACAGCCCAAATGCGGATGCACAGAAGCACACTGTATAAAATTGCCTTCAGACCATGAGAGTCAGTGTATATAAAACATTTCATGTTTACACAGGGCTCATGTCTCCAAGATATCTAATTAAATAGATGCAAATATTCCAGGCAGGTGCTTATGCCACTGAGCTATATCCCTAGCCCAATGCAAATATTCCAACATTTGGAAAAACCCTAAGTCTGAAAACACTTGTGGTCCTCCACATTTTGGACAGGGGATATTCAACCTGAATTAGATTATGGGGATTTTTGTATTTCACTGTTTTGCTTTCTCTTTTCCGGTTTTTATACAAGGTTGTATTGCTTTTAAATAAATATTGTCTTACACTAGAAGAATGAAAGCAAGAGCTCTGCCAAACGGAAACATGTGCAGTGGGGCTTATGTGAGGGAGACGGGACGCCGACAGCCCACCTGATCAAACTTCTTCTGCTTCTTCTCCAAGTTGGAAACGATCTGGCGCTGGTGATCCAGATCCACTGTCAGGTCATCGAGCTCCTGCTGCAGGCGGTTCTTGGTCTTTTCCAGCTTATCGTACGCTAGTGCCTTCTCTTCCAGGCGCTGGCTCAGAGCCTCCACATCTTTAAGAAGCTTCTTTTTGGCTTCTTCCAAACTCTCAATTGTTCCTAAATCATCATCTACTTTCTTCTTGGTATCAGCCAACTGGGTGAGGGGTGAGGAGAAACAAAAACATCAACATAAAAGATGCAATTGGTTTTCTATTTAAGGAATATAAAAACCTGTTTCCAATATTATAAATCGACACTATGACTTTAAAACAAATTACTTTTCAACTGTACCTTAATTTCTTAGCTAGTAATCTACACAGTGATGGCTGGACTGCAACCTCACATAGTCCTAGGCCTCCATCATTATGAGTAGTATTAGGTATGAGCATTTGGCTGGGTCAAAGAAAGATGTGTACCAGGCTTAATTTTAGTATAACCTAATTAAATGCCCCAAATGGAGACTGAAACAGGCCCGTCCATCAGGGATGTCAGCTGCCTACAGCACACATCTAGGGCACCTCAGCTCCCTATCGAGGACGCTTACCTGTGACTGCAGGGCTAACACCTGCTTTTCCAGGTTCTTCCTGGCCTCCTCCTCCTCCTCCTGCTGTTCCTGAAGACTATTCTTCTCCTCTTCCAGCTGCCGGATCCGGCTGCTCAGGTTCAGCTTTTGGCGTGTCTCCTCCTGAAGGAGCTCCTGTTTATTTGTTTAAAAAGTCAACACTTAAGTTACATTCAGGAGCCGGGAGGAAGGAGAAGGAAGGGGAAGTAAAATGAGTTAAGGTCGGTACATGTACCTCACAAGGAATGTAATTGCTATATATTGTGAACATGTGCTATAAAAACAAAAAAAATTAAGTTACATTAATCACCGGATTCCCAGCAGAAGTGAGGGTGGGGGTGTATCACTAAAACTGAAGAACCTCTATTAAAATATTCATGTCATTAAAAAACCAAAACATACTCTCAGTGAATGAGAAATACCCTGTGACATGAACACAAATGACTGAAGAACACGCATAGCATACAAGAAAATTCTGCAAAAACTCAGCTCAGATGCTGCTTCTGGTGCACTGGAGGACACGTACCTACCCTGCACCATCAGTCCCTTCTGTTCTTCCCTCTACTCCTGAGCCTCAGCACAGGCTGCTGGCCCTGCCCAGTGGGATTCTGGGTATTCCCCTAATCAGCTGTCCTTTCTGTCTTCTGCCAGCTTAACTTCTCTAAAGTGTGAGTGCGGACATGTCTTTCTTACTACTTGCATACCTGAAGAGTTTCAGTGGCATTACAGAGGCTTTTGTGATCCAGCCCTTGGCTCTTCCTTTGGATTTACTGGTGACGATGCACCTTTCTGCGTGTGTAACCTAGTTATAACGAACTTGTCCCCAGTGGCCTAACTATCCTATCTGCTGTTTGTCTGAGAGTTTTGCCCCTATATCCAGCATCTAGCCCAGAACCTAGCAGATAAACACTTATAAATTCTTGCAAATTTAATAAAAACAAGATGTAAAACTCTAAGAAAAGTGCTATATTGTCTTTAACTTTTGACACATAAAAGTCCAAAACAGATAATTTACTTGGACCTATGTGATAAGCAAGCATCAACTTACCCTTTTACAAAATGGATTTATAACTCTTTAGGTCAGCAAAGTGAAACTTCAACACTAATAAAACAACCCTATGTAAGACAGCATAATAGGACCACCACTGGGGTAAACCACAGTCTGTGTAGCGCCATCTCTGTCAGCTAAGGCCGTGTCCTGGCCTCCTGTACACCTGTAGGACACAGGAGTGTGAGTTCTGCATTATAGCACTGAGCCTCAGTGGAGAATTCCTGAGACAGCAAGGTCAGGTACCATATACGATGGCTCTAATACAAGTTTGACATGAAATTAGTACGAGATGACAATTCTAGAACTAGCAGATTTCAGCAGTTTATATATTACACAATGTTAGCGATCATTAATGACTATCCCCACAGACCTGTGTATCCTGTAGTTGAGACTCCAGACTAGCTGCATCCTTAGCAAACTTAATACCCTTCTTCTCTGCTTCTTCCAGAAGGGTGGAGACATTGTCCAACTCATTCTGTAAGGAGGAGAAGATTAAATTTGATTCAGTAGTAAATAGATAAAAAGGATTTGGACTTACAGCCCTTAGGTAGAACACAAATGGGGCAGTGTTCGGCATATGTGTAAACTAAACTTGCCAAGTCAATTAAGGAAGACTTTTATTACCAATGTAGTATAGAAGAAATGTTTAGAAGAAATTATTACAGTAAGGCACACTGCTAATAATTCCCCTCAAAAGACTCCCCTTTGCTTCAAGCACACTTATCCCACTGTTTTTGTAATTTTCTGAAGCAATTCTGGAAGTTTTCTTCTGCAGGTAGCGAGAGCCACAGTGAGAGCCATCCAACAGAAAGGCAGCCTTGTGAAAACGCTGCAGTGCATCCTCACCCACCTGATTCCCTGGCTCTTCCTCAAAGTCAATGATCATGAAAGGGAAATGTGTTAAATAGGTTCAGGACCCTGAAGCATGAAGCAGCCCCTGCAGTGCAGACACGAATGAGGACGTCCAGAGCCGTGGCAGGAGCGATGTGGAGTATGGAGAGATGAGGGGGAGGTTTGGAGGGAGGTTGGCAAGTGGCAGTATGTCTTTTACCATGGTAAATGTTTAAACATTTCAACAGACACTGGATAGAGCTGGCTGTCTCCAGACAGGGCTCCAGTAAGTAGGTGGTGACAGCTGGCTCCAGGACATCACCGTGTCTCTTCCTACTGCAAGCACAGGAAGGGTGGCAGGGACAGGGCTTCCTCCCGACGGGAGTGGCCCTCCCGGCCCTCCTCTGACCACGAAGAGACACGGGTAGCAGCCAGTCCTGTGAGAGGGTGACAGCTGTCCTATGTGAAGAGATTTCGGGGCTGGCAGATGTTGTATTTTAATCCTTTCCACACCAAGATGCGTTAAACTTATGCTTTGGGGTTAAACATAATTCATATTCTTACAGGACTTGAAAACTTTACTTTAGGGACTCAAATTTTAATTCTAGTATTCAGTTAAAAGTTCTTTCAGCTTCAAAGAATGTGATTTTGAATGTTCACCATGAGTACTTAGTTATTTCTTATGCTCAGATTCCAGGAAGATATAGTATTTTCTTCCCCCTTTGCATCCTCAGTTAAGGATAGCACTAAAATACTTTCCAGAAAGTTCTTGTGGTACATTTTATAATTATTTTGTGAGGAAAGTGGGTATGGGGAGAAGTGGATAGACTCAGAGGGAGAGGGAGGTGCCCTCTGTTGTCACTGTGCTCTCTTTGTTGCATCAGCAAAGTGTGTGGGGACTCCACAGAGCTTGCAGAAGGAGCCTTGGAAACAGTGTAGTGGGGAAGGAGTCTGGGGCCAGAAAGACCGCATGCCTTCAGCCCAAGTACTGCAGAGGGACAGCCAGTCCCTAGAGGGAGGCGGCCCTTCTTGAGTGCTTGCCTCTTATTTAGGGTAGGCATGAGAATATGATGGAGGAACCATGTGGAGGAACCCGGTAAGGCTCGGGCCTGCTAAATGTCGCTCCATGCTTCTATGCTCTCCGTTGCCAGCACTATAAGATCTTCCTAAGATCTTTGCAGATGTGCACAGTGCGTGCGCGCGTGCGCGCGCGCGCGCGCGCACACACACACACACACGTACACACGCTCAGTTCCACCTGCAGGGCAGACACTTCTGGGAGGGCCCTGCTTGTGCTGCTGCCCCCAGCTCGTGTCTGGGAACCTAAGTTCCGCGATTCCCTCCCTCCGAGGGGTAAGCATGGCTCACTGTGCCTGTTGGTGCCTGCCAGGCTTATGCACACCCGTTTCCTTCCCAGGAGTCCAGAAGTGGGATGGGCCAGGCAGAGTGCTTCCCCGGACACTTCCCACAACCTCTGGGGCACAGGGTTCCTGACGTGGTTCCTGGATGCCAGCAGCTCACACAGTGTCCTCTGCTGCTGGAGGAGCGACCTGTAGCTACAAGACAGCCCTGGCGGCATGCGCCAGGTTTGCCCAGGACCGCTGCACCCAGAATCACGGCGCCCCAGCTTACCTGTAGCTTATTTGCTTTCTCGGCCAGCTCCACCCGGAGCCTGTCTCCTTCTGAGACCTTGGCATGGAGCTCCTGGACCTGGGCATCGAGCTTCTTCCTCTTGTGTTCAGACTCGGCCTTGACCTGCTGCAGCACCTTCACCTCACATGCCAGCTCCTTGTTGTCTGTCTCAAGACCCTGCTTGTTCTTCTCCAGGTTTGCCTTGAACTAGGAAAGGGGTGGGGAGAACAACTGATGAGTTATATGGAAAATTCAGAAAGCACTGCTCATTTGTCTGCAGAAATATGCCTGATACACAGTGTGTATGTAGGCAATGTCTGTTGAATGAATGAATGGATAAAAACATCTGTTGTTACTTGAGTGGCAAACTTTTCACATGAGGAATGCCCCATACACACTGGTTGGGGTGGGGCAGACACAGATTCTTAGGAGCTCATGGCACTGTGCAATTTTCATTGTCCATACAAGGAGGGGGACCTGTGTATATCATGTAATAACTACCAAGTCTTGTTAGTTTAACATTTGTAAACCAGGTGTGGTCTACAAATTAGAATCCCACCTACTCAGGAGGCTGAGGCTGGAGGATCACAAGTTCAAGGCCAGCCTAGGTAAACGCAGTGAGATCCTGTCTCAAAATAAAATAGAAAGGAGTGTGTGTGTGTGTGTGTGTGTGTGTCTTTGTGCCTGTCTGTCTCAGTGGTAGAGCACTGGGTTGGCACCACAAGGCCCTGGATTCAGTCTCCAGCACCACCAAAACATGAGGAAGCACCATGGGATGGGGTGGTCACAGCACGGAGGGTCACAGCAGGGAGGAGATGGGGCTCCATGAGACTCTGGGGCCAGACTGCCTGGCTGCTTACTGGCTATGAGGCCGTGCCTTAGTTACCTCACACTTGGGCCTCTTTCTTCACCCTTTAAATGAAAGATAGTGAGCACCCTGTGGGGCTGTAAGAAGATGAGAGAGGTGGTGCACGCAGAGAACTTGGCACAGTGACTGACCGCATGCGTGTCAGAGCCCAAGACACGTTAACACTGTCATCACCCTCGTCAGTGTGGCTGGCACGTGGCCGGGCAAAAAAGGCAGGGAAAGCAAAGCGAAAAGGTGCAAGGAAAGGCTGGCTGGGGAAGGTGGAGAAGGACAGAGCACAGGAGGCGGCAAGAGCCGGAGGCCGAGGCCAGGGACACGTGAACACGAGCAACGCTCCCGAAGGGGGCGCGCACAGGACTGTGACCTCCCAGCAGCAGGGGTGAGAGAAAGACTGTGAAACCGCTCAGGGCTGAGCGCCGTGCCACGGGGAGAGTACCAGAGCTGGGGAGTGGCGTGCGATGTGGGGTGGGAGCTGGATCCACCCCATTCTGCTAAAAAGACCCATCAAAGGCACGTGGCTTTCCTCTCCAAGGAAGGGGTGTGCTTTCTGAAGCAGCTACCACCTTGTGAGCAATGGCTCCCTGGGAGCAGCAGCGCCGTGCAGAGGCCAGGTGCTCACTGGTGCGCTGAATGAAGCGGCCCCCGGGGGTGGGGGCGGGGCCCTATCTTTCGGGCAGTGGCCAGGGTCCCTTACCCTCTTGGCCTGCTCCAGCTGCTCAGAGAGCTCCTCCAGGGCTGTCGCGTGTCTCTGCCTCATGTCCTGGATTTGAGCTTCGTGGTTTTTAGTTTCTTCCTCAAGAGCTTTCTTCAGCTCTGCCACCTCCTGTTCCCGTTTGGTGCTAAAGAAATATTTTTATAGAACAAAGATCACAATTAGTCAACTATCACATTATTTACTATTTATTTTATTTTTATGTATGTATGTATGTATGTATGTATGTATGTGTGTCTTTTTAAGGAAGGGTCTTCCTATGCAGCTCAGGCTGTCCTTAAGCTCACTTTGTAGCCCAGGCATGTCTCGAACTCACAACGATCCTCTTGCCTCAGCTTCCCGAGTGCTGAGATTACAGGTGTGCACCACCATGCCTGGCCTAACACATTTTTTAAAAGTGCTATTTTTGTTTTAACCCTTACAGTAATTCTTTTGACAAATACCAGACATGGTTCTGCAGTTGGCTGGCACACCCATCACTGTGACGTTATAAACCCTTCTAGAACCAGTGCCACCTCCCTCCCACATCTGACTCATGATCCAGGTATTTTTAAGGATACTCAGATTGTTCTGGGCAGTCTGCACTCACTGCGGAATTGGTTAACACAAGATGTGGACCTGCCGGCCACAGCAGACTTCAACAGGCCCAGAAGACAGGTAATCCCAAGAGGCTAAGAGCCGTGGGCTCCATTCTGAGCACCAAGGGGGGAAAAATACCCCAAAACAGTAAAGACTCAAACCAGTAAGGCCAACTCAGTACCACTCCTGCTGAGATCTATGTTACCACTGTTTCATTAGCTGTAACCTCATGATAATCTTGGAGCACACTGCTGGGAAACTTGCTCTCTACTTTAAAATACTGATCCCTGCACTGACACATTCTCTCCCCGTTCCAGCAGAGCTGTGATATCCTGAGGGCTGAGATCACTGCCAAGAGAAAAGGCTGCTGTGGCTGCCAGTTCTATGGTCACACGTTGCCCAGATGCAAGGAATTCCTGAAGAGTCTTTGTGGTTTAGCCCAGCTCAGCCGCACATCTCACTGGCTCGGCTGGTCGGCAAAGACCTGTGGTCGGGCCTGGCCTCTGCCTGGCGTCCATCAAGATTACTTCACTTCATCTTGATGCTTTCACTCAGTAGACTTCCACACAGGCCCCTCCTACTCGTTACCTCTTGTGTTTTTGCTCCTGACCCCCACTTGAACACAGGAGTCAAAGGGACCTTTCACCTTTCTCTGCCCCTGGTTCCCCGAGCCCATTCCTTTTAGCTTCCCATCCCAACTCCTAGACAGACTTCAAATGCAGAAGAGTGTTTAACTTGCTCATGTCCTTCCTTCTTTTCCAGTACTAGGGATTGAACCCAGGGCCTTCACACTGAACAACACTCCCAGCTCTTTCTTATTTAAAATAATTTTTTTATTTTGAGGTAAGGTCTTACTACGTAGCTAAGTGGCCCAGGCAGAGCTCTAATTTGAGATCCTCCTGCCTCAGGCTCCCAGAGCATCGGGATTACAGCCATGTGCACCATGCCGGGTTAGGACCATTATTTTCATGCTAATCACAGGATTCACCACTCAGGGAAGAGCCAGATGAAGGCAGGTCTTCAGTAAGATGAGCACACACCTGAGTCACAAGTGGTCACATGCTTTGCAACACAGACGAATGAGTGCTGCAGTCCAGCACATGCACACAGTATTTGTTTTCTCCCTGTGGTACCTGGGACCAAACCCAGAGCCCCAGAGGCAGCGGAAAGGACTTCCACTGAGTATAATCCAGCCCTGTTTGTTTTTCCTAAAACAAGAGTTGAATGGGAAAAATTATAACCTTTTTTCTACTTGATCAAAAAGCCCCCAAAGTTAAGGTCACTGGTTTCCAGATTTTGTAAAAGGGAAGACCAGCACTTAAAAGTGCTGAAGCTCCTGCGGGCATAGGGAGCCTCTAACTGCCTGGTTCAGATAGGCTCTGACCATCTCTCTGGGAAACCCGGGCTGGGAAGAGCACTCAGCCCTGCGCTGCTGCAGCAGAGCACACGTCCGTGCTCAGGACCTGGATGTCATTCAGCCCCATGCATCCTCCCCGAGCGCTCTGCAAACGGGTCTGACCTTGGTTTCACTGCTGTGTAAACTCTATAATGTCATTCTGTCCACACCGAGGTTCCCAGCTGCTGGGTGGACCTCGATGACCACACCTTAACTGTTCGGGGGACAGCCTGGCTCTCACCACACACCTTGCCCTCCCTGTTGCCCTGAATTGTTTCTGCCTGAGACTCCTTTCTTCATAACCTTCTCTGCTTTATTCCAGCCTTGGCACCTCCCCAGGCGATGGGCTACTCTTCTCTCACTCAGAACCCGAGTGGCCAGCAGGGCCGCCACCCAGCAGGGATGCCTGGGTATCTGCCAGGCTGACTCTGAGGAGGGAAGAGACGCTCACAAGAGGCCAAGCAGCAAGCCGGACCGTCTCTCCTTCACCTCTTTCCACGACTCCAGCACTGCTGTGAGAATGACACCCACCTGCCTGATCTGTGCACCGCCACTTTCTGAGGCTGACGTGCACCTGTGGACTCTGGCTGCCCTCTGTGGGCCATTGGAGGCCTGCGTCTGGCCCTGCATGCACCTGCCTGAGGACTTGCACTCACCCTCCTTCCTGTCTCTGTGGCCACACATCTCCTTACTCATCTGCTACTGTCCACGATGCTGGCAGATGCCTGACGTGGCTACTTTGTGCTTCCTTTATCTCTCTATAAGCCTCTTTCCAGCCCTCTCTTCTGTCCTGCTGTCCTTTTCTAACACCTGCCACTGGCCATGCCATCTCATTCTGCTGGGCCCGAGCAAATGTTTCTGCCCATTGGCTGGCTCACTTCTGGCCTTTGCTAGTTCACCACTGTTTCACTCCTGGGAGGAAGGATACTCAGGATGACAACTCAGAGAAAATCTACCGCATCCTAAAGCGGCATCTGAGGGCCTGTGGACGGCATGCGGTGGCCTGTTTCCACACTCACCGCAGTTCCTGCTGGGCCGCTGTGGTGTCCAGAGTGTCCTCCAGTTCTGTTTTCAGAGCTTCCAGCTCCTCACTCAAGTCCCTTTTCTGCTTTTCTGCCTTGTTGCGTGAAGCCTTCTCGGATTCGAAGTCTTCTTGAAGTTCGGCGATTTGGGCCTGCAGCTCTCGCACAACTTTCAGTGCGTTATTCTTGTGCAGCGTCTCATCGTCACCTCTGTTGAAACAGCAAGGCCCAAGTGACACTCAGGACAAGGTCCTGCTGGGCTGTGTGCCCACCCTGTCTATGAGTGGACACCAGTTACACCTCCCTCTACATGGCTGGGCCCCCGGGGTGTGCACAGCCCTCAGGGTGCCTGGGGCCGGTCCTGAAGCTAGTGGGAGCCAGAATTGGAACCCAGCCTAGTCCCGTTGCCAGTGGACTATAATTCTCCATTTAAAGGTGGGAGAGTCTCACGTGAATGATCAGAACATCAGAAATGTTCCTATAGTCGGAATATTGCTGGCTGGTGGGAGCAGTCTAGCCAACCAGCCTGAGTACAGATTCAAGGGCATTCGGGGGACACAGAGGAGAGGCCTGCGACCTCACACTGGCCACTTGCTACTTTCCTCTTATGCATCTGTGAACTCACGTGCATGGTTTAAATGCTGGTAGCGCAGATGGAGGGTCTGAGGTGTGAGGGGGAAGCTGGCAGATATGACAGTAGCTGGTGAAAAACTTAATTCATGTTCTCCTAAATGAAAAGCGCTTGTCTCTAAGTGGGAAAGCAGCTGATCTGGCCAGAGTACCAGTGATGAGGGCTGCAGGAAACTATTAAGATGTTCTTGATTATAACGTTATAAATTAAATTTCAAGTTCTAGGAACATGCGGCCAAATAGTTATTCCTTAAAAAGAAATGAAATATCAGAAGTATGCTGATTATATATGATTTATATCTAAAACCAAATGGTGCAGAGCTGTCAGATATACCATATGTGAAAAATAATTTTCTCACAAGTTCCGAAGCATACTGGAAGTAATTTGTGGTGTAGAGAAAACAAAACACTTGACATGGTAGAATTTGTTCTGGTGTGAATTTCCTAGCATTTCATGATGACTGATCATTTTTATGTATAAAACAGAGAATGGCTTATGAGATCTTCTTGCTGTTCTGACACAAAATTATGCACTTGTGGGTTTTTCATGAACTTATATCCAGTAGCAAGTAAACCACATCTCACTCCCCAGGCCTTTCATAGGCTCCCAGACGTGACACACGTTGCTGGAACCCCGGCCAGCAGCAGCCTGCTCCACTCAGAGAGACAGACCTGGCTAGTGCCCCCTGAAGCTCCTCCTCCTTCTTGGCTAACTGGATTTTGAGCTCGTCGACCTGTGCCTGGAGCTCAGCAATCTGGTCCTGTAGGTCGGTTGTTTCACCGTCAAGTTTCCTCTTGGCCTTTTCTAGTTCTTGACGAGTCTTCTCTTCCTTCTTCAAGCGTTCTTTAAGGCAAGAGGAAAGAAGCTCTTCAACACACTGAGTGACCGATGCTACCATGCAGACACACACCGAGTGTTGCACTCTGTCCACGTACCAACTCTGTGCGATGAATGTAATCATTTTGTACTGCAAACATGTACTAATACCAATTTTAAAAACTGAACCCCCTCAAACCAAAATGTGAACTGATCAAAGTTAAGAATAAGCCATTGCATTCTATTGTAGCCTTGCTCAGTCATTTAAAATTCAACAAGATCAAACTAAAGTGAGACAAATCAATGTAAGGTCAGAATTTTAAGGAGGGATATGGGTAGAGCCTAAGGATGTCCTTTCTTGGGAAGGGAGCCCGTGCTGTAAGAGCCAGTGATCTGGAACCCTCCTGTGTCAAACCCATCACTGCGCCCAGATCTGGAAAGTGGCCCCTCAGGTACCACAGCTGTGCCAGTCACTTCGTGAAGGCAGGGCTGTGTACCCCCCACCCTCCCTTGGACAATTCTGTGGTGGCTCCTCACACAGGTAGCCTGCTGGGGAGTGTGTTCTCCGCAGAGTCCACTGCTAAGACGATGAGACAAGGTGGGTCAGGCAGCAAGAGAAAAACAGACGCATCCGCCTTCTGGGTCCTTCTTAGCAGCAGGATCGTGTATGGGTAAAAATGATTTATGAAAATAACTCCACACTGACAGGCTATCTTTTGCTGATACTAAACAAAAAACCAAAACTAACCTCTCTTAAGTGTTTCTTAAAAACCCCCACACTCATTTTCTCCCACCATAAAAACACATTTGGAAAGAGGTCGGTGCCGTCCTGCAGGGGCCTGAGCAGAGCTGTGACGTCAGCCATCAGTCCCTCATCTGTCCTTTACTGATGACACACGCCTCTCTGCCAGCAGTTCGAGAAAAGTCCTATATGTTCTCTCCAACTTTTAGGCTCAGTGATTTGCAGCAATCCTAAGCCTAACCCCGCTTTCGCCGCTAGAGTGAAACATCATTACCCTTGGCAGTTTCTCCTGTGTCCTGCCAGTGTCTGTGTCAGGGCTGCTCCCTTTGAGAAGCGAAACCAAGGAGCCTTGCTTCAGTTTTTAAGATAAGAGACCCAGAACAGCTGATGTCTGTAGGTTTCAAAAAAGTCCAAACAAAGGCAGTATCTTCTAGCATGGTACCCGAACTTAAAATGTAAAAATGATTTTTGTTCTGTTCCATCATTAATACACAATGACTAGGCAACACAGAGTAAGCTGAAGAGATCTGTTAGTAGTGAACCCCACGTGAAGGCCTTTACCATTAGTAGTTACCTGAGATTGCATCTCCAATTAAAGTAAAATCGCAATCTTTTGAAACAATTCTAGCGCCAAACACTGACCTTCCAAGTCTGAGATCATCACTTCTTGCTTGTTCCTGATTTTGGCTAAGTTTTTTGCCTTTTCTTCCTCTTCAGCTAGCTGAGACGAGCACTCGGCAATGCGATCCTCCATGAGTTTCTTTTCCTGGATTGAGAGAATTGACTGTTTCAGAAAAGGTATTCAAGATACAGCTTGGCTTTGGTATTAGGAAAATCACCTTTCTTTGGTGAAGAGAAAAACAGGTCACACTGGCCCTTTCTCCCCACCAACTGCATCCCCTAGAGCCAGTCACCCCCTGGCCTGTGAGCCTGCAAGGGGCTGAGCCCACACCAGAGCTAGCAGGGATGGGAACAAGTCGTCAGTGATGGGCAGTGTGTACAAAACGCACAAGTTGAAAGTCTAGAGGATTAGAAGGGTAACTGGTGGATTTAAAAAGCTCAACAGTGTTTTTGTATCTTTAGAAATGTAGACAGGTAGAGACTTAGTGAGAAAACTAAGTAAATGGACCTAAAGTCTTGAGAATTTTCTGTTGGGGACCACACTCCAGGGTGTATCGGCACAGGCACCTCCTGGATTCTAAAATCAGCTCTTTATGAAACACACCCCTTACTTTGACAAACTTGGAGTTTTGGTCCTCAAGAAGGAGAATCTCCTCTTCCATCTTCTTGATTTTCGCCTCTGCCGTCACCTTCTCCAGCTGCAGCTTCTGCCGGGCCCCTTCTTCCTCGTCTAGCTGCTCTTCCAGGTCCTGGTGAGGAAGAGCCCAGTCAGGGTCCCCACTTCTCCATGAGAACCCATGGCATACTCACAGTGCCAGTCATGCATTCAAATGAGACATTCTCCTTTGCCTTCCAAGAGGCATTTGCACAATATGAAATAGACACTTGTCCTGTGCCCATTACAGTGTAAAGAGGTCTGACCCTTCCGAAGGCCAGCATGGCAAAGTACAGCAAGCTTTGAAATCGGCCATCTCTTAAAAAACAGCAATTTCATGAAAGTGTCAAGTATGATTTGTATAAAAACACTGTGAAGCATTATGTGTAATAATTAAACTATGAACATGTTATAAAAGGGGTCTGAGAAATTAAGTGTTGGTACATTTGTAAAATGGAATAACATTCATATTCTGCAGGGAGTGACACAGGGACTATGAGCAATACAGTGGCACTACATCAAATACGTGCTTAATTTAGTTGACTTCAGCTGTGCATGTTCAGCCAAAAAGGCAAGAAGGAGAACATAAACAGCGCCCATCAGTGGGAAGTGAGCTGGCTCAGCTTCAGGGGAGTCTCCCAAGAGATGCGTCTCCCCAAACCAAGCGGAGGTCCAGCACCTACACTTACTTTTACTATAGAACGCTTACCTTTATTTCACACCTTATTCTGATGAATGTATGTCAGTGAACTGAGTGTACGTGCAAGTCAATGTATGGCTAATCAGCAAATTTTCAAGAGTAATTTTGTCTAAATAACTTACACATGGTTAATTTTAGATTGAAACCCTTGCAAAAAACGTATTTTGTATTTGGGGAAAATAAATATCTAGGCACAGAGTCATGTAGTGAGCCCTACATGTATGTCTCACGTGGGCCTGAACAAGCATCAACCTGGGTTCCATGTATTCTGTCTGGACCCCCACCCTCTGGCTTACATGGAAGCAAACCCCAGACATTCTATTTCACCTGAAAAAACTTCAGGCTGTATCTCAAGGAAATAACAAATACGCTTGTTGAATCCAAATCCAGGTAGGTTTCACACGTTCTGAGTAACCAGTACATCCTGTAAGACTCCTCTAAGGTCGAGGTTTCCCTGTTCTTTCTCCTCTGTCTACACTACATCGCCCGTAGTCTTGGTTTTACTAACTGCATTCTTGTCCTGCACACTTGTAAGACGACAAAATAAGAAAACCTAACAGTATGTATAATTTTAATGACTCAAAGAATCCATATATACCTGTTTAGAATAATGCAACAAAAATAGAGGCCCTGAGGATGACAGATAGAAAACTCTAAGCGCTACTCTGTACTTTCTGCAGTAATGATTCAGTAATACTGAAATTAAGAAATTCACCTTAAAAACCAAACCAAATGAAAATCAGTTCTAGTAGTTGTGGTCAGAAAGGGGGCAGGTTAGGAAGTCCTAGTCTCACGGATGGGTGGGTGTGGGGAGGCAGGAGCCACCAACGTAGGGTGTTCCCGGGGTCCTGTAATTAATACCGAACCTCTGACATTCCCCAAGAGAAAAATAACTTAATATTTAAACACCGTTTTGAATTTTCTTTTGTCCCTTTGAGACAGGATTTCACTATGCAGTTCAGTTGGCCTCGAACTTGCTTTGTAGCCCAGGCTGGCCTCAAACTCACAGCGATCCTCTTGCCTCAGCTTCCTGAGTGCTGGGATTATCGATGTGCACCACCGTGCCCGGCCATCTTTTTAGAATTTATAAGCATAGTATTACTAAGGTTTAATAATCTCCTGTTTTTGAATAATGAATTTTTCTTTTCAATAAAGTCCTATAATTAGAATTGCAAGACTGCAGAGTGTATACTTTTTATAGCTTTTATGATACTCTACTAGTCTATGATGGGGTATGTGAAAGCTGTTTTGTGTTGAAGGAAAGAAAAGTGCCTGGCTGATTTACTGTACAGAGTATCTGCTAGGGAATATGATATTGTTTGTGGCTTTGACAAATGTCTGAACAGTCTGTCTTTTGCAGATGTAAACCAGGGGTGAGAAAATATTAAGGGAGAAATATTTCTGGAGGAAACTGGTCCTGGGTGCATGAAGCAGTGGCAGCAGATGCTGACCCTGATGTAGGCGCATCATGAGAAAGGATGCCGGCAGGAGGAGGAAAGGAGATGGACGCATCCTGGAGTGTGGACATGAACTATCATCTGTCTGGGTATCCAACCATGGGTGCAGTTGTGCTTTGTGTGACTATATCTTACGTTTAAAAAAAATGAAAGTACCAGGAAGGGCTCAGCTGTATGACATCGGTGCCTGGCATTTCTCATGAACCAAGCCACTTAGCAGATTCCTGTCCAATGAGTGGAGAGCAACAGAATTACTAACGACAACATAAAGAACCAACTAAGTCCTCTACACAATGCTGCAGACCCTGGGGAGTTTCTGTTTGTATGCTATACATAAAGATATTCCTATACAAAAATCAATCTATGTTCAAAAAAGTCTATTATGGTTGTGCTTCAAATGAAGGGAAGGTATTCCTAGCCTAGAATCCAGGGCTTCTCCATAGCCAAAAAATCTAAACACTGCTTCTACTTATTCAACAGACTCATCTGAAAATTTAAAATATAATTCTAAGTGGAAACTGCTGTAAGTACCTGAATATGTGCTTGCATTTTTTTCTTTTCGTTTTGAAGGATTTGGTTTCTCTCTTCTTCTTCCTCCACCCTGGACTCCAGGTCATGGAGAATCTCCTCTAATTCCTGCTTTTTGGCAGCAAGTCTCGCTCTCATCTCTTCTGCTTCAGCAAAAAGCTCAGTTTCTGCTTGTAGTTGTTCTGCAAGGATGTTCTTCTCTTCTAGGAGCTGTAATCATAACACAGGGGCCAGTACTGTGATTCAGCCCTGTGCACATACGAGATACACTGCATGGTGGCTGTGGTCAGCACCCATTGCCAAAGAAGCCCGAGTTAAAAACATATCACACCCCTGGTGAACATTCCAATATGCTTCTGGTTACAGTAAATAAGCTAGGTGTGAGTGTATTTGGGCGTTTCTGTTGCCTCAGATTACCCTGAATAATATGTATTAAAGTCATGCCACTTTGAGAATTACAGTTCTATTAGTTACAAAGGGACAGAAAAATAGGAGGGGGAAATATTATTTAAATGTTATAAGCCTCACGGTGTCTACTAAAGCCTATTTACCACCAAGTGATGCTCCCGACCTAAATCATTAATGCTGCCATCAACTGACACTTACTGAGCCTCTGTGCGGCCCACAAAGAGCAAGCACCCACGAGGACACTGGACCCCTCCCCGGGCAGAGGCCGGCACGGAGGCCTGGGGCCCCGTCCTCTCACCCTTTCACTTTTTGTTATTTCCCCTCACTGGCTGACAAGGAAAGGTAACTAGGCATCAGGAGCTTCATGTAAAACATGTTAAATGCAAAGTGGACAGTGGACACGA
Organism: Dinomys branickii; assembly: GCA_004027595.1. Lineage (NCBI taxonomy): Eukaryota > Metazoa > Chordata > Mammalia > Rodentia > Dinomyidae > Dinomys > Dinomys branickii. The sequence continues at coordinate 36,007 of PVLD010005406.1, read as the reverse complement.
TTATCTGCACATTCAAGGGGTAAGGAAAGTGAAGATGTGGGAGGGGAGGTTGGGGTTAACTTATGTTCTATTTTTTTGGTACCAGAAATCAAACTCATGACCTTGTGCTTGTCAGGCAGGCGCTGTGCTATGACTTACGTCACCGGCCCTGGTGTTAACTTACGTAAATGTAGTGCACAAGGCATAATGTACCTGCTAACGCTGTTCTGAAGATGTGTACGCTTTGGCAATGAGTGAGAATATGCCTCCCATGAAACAGGGTGATACTGCAGGTGTAGCTGCTTATTCAGGGTGCGGCTGGGTTGCTACCCCCGGGCCATGCACGCCAGCCTGGTGCAGCGCGTGACGCACCACGCTCACACACCTGCTGGTGCTTCCTCTCCATCTCCTCCAGCTCCCCTTCCACTTTTGTTTGCTTCTCCTTGACCTTCAGCAGCTCTTCATCTTTGGCCTGAAGCTCCTCCTCCTGGCGAGTCACTTGCAGGAGAGGCTTCACCTGTAACCAAGTCACAGTTTCCTAGCACATCCCCGGCAGGGTTCTTACTGCCAGAACCCTGCTGTGTGGGAAGGCTCTGAAGGTTAGCGCCACGCACCTTAGTGAAGACCCGCCACCACTGCCAGTGCCGCAGCTTCAGGTAGGCGGCGCAGTTCCGCTGCAAGACCTTTAGTGCACTGAGCTGCTGTTGCTTCTTGGCAAAAGCCCTGAAGAACAGTGAGAAAGATAGCTGTTGTCACAGTCTTTCTAAACACAAGCCTTCCTATGTGGCTAACGGAGGGCGGCCTTCAATTAAATCGTCAGACGAAGCTCACAGGGGAAGTGAGACTTTCCACTTGAATCCGTTCAACTCACTGGCGCGCCTGGCCACCCACAAGCACATGTCAACCCCTGCACCTTTTTCCGAGATGCACACCCTATACACTTTCCTCCTGCCAGGCACCTGTGGATGCATGTATGCGAGTGCGCTGCTGGGGCTGCATAAAACTGTCCTCCTGAGGAGGTAGAGTGTGGGGGCTCCGAGTCCCCCGGTGTGCCTTTGCTGGTGCACAGCCCCCTCTCCCTCTTCATTCACGGAGCCAGCCGACTCTCCTTGAGTTTTGGCCTCAGAGTGTCTTCTCCAAGGCCCTGGGCTGAGGTTGACTCCGATTCCTTTGCTCTACATCTCGGTCCCTGTGGGTGTCCCTCATGCATCACGTGGTTCTTCCGAAGGTCCACCTATCACCTTGGCTCTGTCTCCCCCTGGACTGCAATGCCCACAAGGACAGGAACTCTCTGTCTCATGCACTCTCTTCCCAGGCAGTGCTGAATTCCCTGCTTCCCACTCACTTTCTGGCAAGGTAACCTCTGCAGACCGCCTGGAAGAAGATGATGATATCAGTGATTTTCAAGTCTCTTTCTTCTTCTAAGTGTGCTAAGACTCCGGCTCTGAAAAATATTTTGCTCTGTCCAATTCTATACAAGTTTGGGTCCAACTCTAAAGCCCGGATCTAAGAGAGAAAGAGTTTATTTTTTGCTATTGGAAAGATTATATCGATAGACAACAAACAGAAAAATGAAGAAAGGCTTACCATTCGTTCACAAGCCTGTTTTCCATCCATGAAACCCTTAGGAATAGCATTGGGAGTTAGGATCTCGTATCTGTAAGACAAAATTTCAAAAAGATCTGCTGAAATATATGAATGTATTTATCTACTACGTTCTGCTCGATAAAATGGTAGGTAATATGCAGATTAAAAGCAAGGCAGGGTGACAATCTGAAGGTTTTTTGTATACCTAATTTCTATTTCTTATAAAGTGGAAACAAGGTTCATGCTTCCAGAGCAAAGCTCCAGCCTAAGAGGGTGTCATACAGAAGTGTAATGTTCATTTTTCTTCATTTCCCACAAAAAATTCACATCTTTAAGATGCAAGGAAACTCTTAAATTTTAAGTTACAGCTGATTTGTAGGCACTCAGAAAAGGCTGTAAGAGCAGTGCTCACAGGCTTCTGTTTGGGGGACTAGAAAATACCGGGCTGACGTTCTCCAGGGCACCTGTCTGGGCGCGCACACGGTCCCTGAGTACGTGTGCCTCACGGTACACAGCTATACCTCAGTCGGGAGAACTGCTGCAGAAAGACAGTGGCTAGATGCAAAGATGAATCTTGGCTATTAACTTGGTATCTCAGATGCCAATTATTTATCACTTTCTCCTATCAATAAAAAGTGAAAGCCTGGAGTGTTTATCACACAACAGCCCATAGCAGGGCCATCCTTGGACCCACAGGATTGGGCTCGCTTCTCAGGATGATGGGCTCTGCCAAGGTAGGCAGTCCCCACTTACCCCATGCTTGGAGGCTGGATTGACAGAAGGCAGAAAGTGGGAAAGCAACTAACTTTATTACTAAGGAAAATTATCAAATAAAATTTTAAAATAATGATCAATCTTCCTTTTATTTTTTAATCATTTTCTATCTATTTTATTCTCTCCTTTTCTAAGCGATCTCACTGCCTTCTTTATTTTAGTTAAACACTATAATTGTGTGTGCACACACACACGTCCTGGAAAAAATATATACGAAATACACATATTTTGTGAAAAAGAAATATCCCAAAACACTTTTAGGAATCATTCCTGGGTGATTTTTATTTACTTCTAGTTTCTGCTGTATTTTCAAATTTTCTTAAAAGAGACATACATTATTCATCTATTTTAAACATCTTTTAAAAAACAACTATGTTTAAACTTCAGGCAGATTGTCTGAGCAAACTGTGTATTTCCAGCTCTCTGCATTTACCTCGCAGCTAACCTCGGGGGTCTGAAGACCGAGCAGGTGTTTGCAGAGTCACGTTTGTTCCTAGCTTGCTGCCTTGCTGTAAAGCAGGCACTCACTTTTCTAGCAATACGGACTGTCCCCTTGCCATATAAGAATGTGGGCCGAGGGAGTAAGAAAGATGTTCCTTATTACACCACCATTTCCACTCATGTTAAGGGAAGCTTTGGTATACACATGAAAAAGGTAAAAGCGATACCTTTGTCTGAACTCCTGGAAAACAATCCGGTTGGGAAACCCTTGGCGACAGATCCTGATCCCTTCCAGGACACCGTTACAGCGAAGCTGATCTAGCACTAGGTGAGGATCCAGTTTACCAGCCTAATCAAACAAGCAATAGTTTTCTAGTTTAATCTTCATAACCCAACCTTAGTCCACTTTCAATGCCAGCATATGTTTCGGTTCGCACGTACCCGCTTCTCGTGATTTGGAATGATGCAGCGAACAAAGTTTGGGTTTGTGTTTCGGAGAGTTGCCATCAGCTTGGTGAGGGATTCTTTGTAGAGCTGCCCAACAGTGCGAAACATACCCTTCTTGGTTTTATATGCAGAGCCAAAAGCTGTCTCAGTCATACCAGTGACTTGATCCAGACCCACAATACGGTCCACTGGTGAGAAGGAAAAAGAAAGGGAATGTGAGCCACATCTGACTCTTCAGAGGGGGAAGAAAAGACACAGTGATAGTACAGCCGCACAAGCTTTGTGAACGAATGAGAAGAGGTGCCATATAGGTAAGGCAGTCAGCATATTTAGACACTGCACAAGCCGTGGAACCAACAGCCACACACTTATATGGCAAGATATCGCAGAGCTTCACAAGTCCCAGCTACCACATACCTGCAGGTGCCTTCTACTCTGCTAGGATTGGGATTTCATAGTCTTGGGTAACATTCTCCCTACTACATTTGCAAGTATTTGGTAAATGAAAGATCACTGGCAGGCGTCACTGATACACAAACTAACACTATAAAAAGTCTTCAAACACAAAATGGCTCATACAATATGTGACTGTACAAATCTCCCTAACGAAGATGCTCAGGGATCAGGGACCAAACTTGGCTCTTATTAGTCATCAGAGTTTCAGGAAGAAAAGTCATTTGAGTTAAGAACACATGCAGGAGATTCAATTATGGAGACTCAAAATTGGTTCAGATTTTGAGTAATGTATAAACTTCAGCTGTTGCCTCAAAGCATGAGTAAAACTCGTTAGTGGGCAAAAACACAAAATGGAAAGGGCTCTTTGGAGAAGACCCAGCGTGCAGGCTTCGTATGTGGACCAGGGTTAAACTCGCCCTCAGACGCTTTCATTGTAAAAGCATGTGAAATGCTCCCATCATCTACGCAGACCTAACACTTCTGGTGACAAGACTGTGCATCACACGCCTGCTGCCAGCACATCTGGTGCATAACGAGCAGATACTCTTACTGAAAAAAACTGATAAACAAATGAAACACCACTGAACTATTTGAAAAACAACCAAAGTATCGGTCAGCCTGTTCTTACTAATGCCCTCAACCCTGACAGCCACCTCATTTCTTTCATTTCCTGTGAGAGAAGCATGTGGAGAGCTGGCCCCGGGGAAAGACCTTCAAGTACGAGATCTCAGCTGATACTTCATTTCTACCGAGGAATTAACAGAGCAGGCACCCTGGGCCTGGACGGTGAAGGACCTGCACAGGTTCACAGGTCTGGAATACAAGGTGGAGAAGGGTGGCATCTGTGTCGCCCCCAGGCCCAGGGAGGCAAGCTGTACTCCAGCTGCTTCCAGGAAAGCCCCGGGATCTGGCAGGGGCCAGCGCGCCTCTGCTGCTCGTGCACGTCAGTCCGTCCACCACCCCCCTCAGCGGTGGGCCCTCGACCTCACTCTGTTTACTTGTCCAGCAGAAACAGTGCTCACTCCTTCTCATGTGCCCCACGAACAGCGACCTTCTCTTGACCCTACATCTACTAATCTTTCTGTTTCGTCCCAGCCCAACTTCTTTCTAGAACAATTCACATACTTGCCTCTCTGTATCGCCCCCCAACCCTCAGCGTGTGGCCAACTGGCCCCCAGCCCAGCCTCTGCCTTCTCTCCTAGAACTACCCAGGCAAAGATGGGACAACTACTCAGCCCACAGAGTCCACCAGTGCTGTTCATCTGTTTGCCTGTGAACCATCACTGCTGTGTGCTAAAAACTCTTTGCGCCTGATTTTTTAATGATCCCCATCTACTCTGGCTCCTCTTTGATTATGAGGATTTCTCTTCTACTTTCCCTGCCTATCATGGCACTTTCTCAGGAACCAAACTCAGCTCATTGAAATCCTTCTAGAATATAGCCAGAAACAGACAGTGGTCTCCTGCTTTCCTCAGGCCACATCCTCATCTCAGGTAATTTCATTTATGACTCTAGATATACCCGACTACCCAGAGCCAGATACTCTGGATGATGTAAAGGTAGCTCCACCTTCAAAGCATCCCTGCTCCCAGCGTGGTGTCTGGCACTAACCCTTTATTCACATGTTAGTGAGTAAATGCACTAGATACACATTTAAATTACAGATAATGGGAAATGCACTGAAAGAAAAGAACAGAATGCTATGAGGAAGCTGAGTGGCCACAGCTCTCTCTGGGGAAATGTCACTGTGGACTCAGAGATGAAGAATGTGCCAACGGGAAGAACCGCTCCAGGTGGAACAAATCACGAGAGACAGTCCAGGGGCAGGAAGAAGGCAGAGGACAAGATCAGCATGGTGCTCCCCTGGCTGCTGCAGACAGGATGGCCTGGGAAGGGCTCAGGGGAAGGAGGTGTGAAGGCCGGGCTCCTGGAAGAGAGGAGGGCAGTTTGACTGAGTGAGACCACGGAGAGGGAAGCTGGTGGGAGGATCCACTTGCTTTTATCATGAACTTGTTCTGTAAAGTGAAGCAGACATTTCAAGGACTCTGGCTCGGGCAAGTAAGTGGGTGGCAGGGAGGGTCACAGCAGGATGGGGAGAGGAGTGGGCTTGTGGCTGTGAAGACGGGACCTGAACTCTCAGTGCTGGACACCCGTGAGACGTCAAAGTGGAGGTGAGATAACACTCAGTCCGCTGGTAGGAAGGAAGGTCTAGACAACAGAGTAGAGCTGGGAGTCGTCATGTTTAAAGCTATGGCACGGAATGGGCTACCACAACAGAAAGACAGGAGCAAGCCCCAGGGGCCTGGCAGGAGGAGGGCAGACATGGTAACCTGAGCCACTTTCTGCCCATCCCCAGGCTGTTCCCCATACAAGGATGACCCCTGTTCACTCTAGCAGGAACTGCCCCACTGCCTTCTGGTTCTTCGCTGTAAGCCCGGCTGCTGACTGCCTTCACTAGGCCTCGGCCCTGCCCCGCGCTCGCCTGGCACTTCACCCTGGCCTGGGTTCCCCTCAGCCCTCCCGCTGGCCTCCTGCTCTGCCTTCGCCCCCCATGCAGTCCTCAGTCCCTGGCTGCCAGTCTTTTTCACTGCGCCTTTTGTCTCAGTCACTTCTATGAGAGAAAACAAAGCATCCAACTCTGGGAGTTTTCCCCATAGTTGGTTGGATTTATTCAAAATAATTTAGCCGAGGGATACAGCACCGTGATGAATTGGAGCCAATCAGAAGCACCTCCACCCATGAGCTGTGTAATTAGGGGCACTTGTTCTCCCACCTTCCCAGCCTCAGCTCCTCTCTCTGAGATGGGGCCAAGGAGACCAGGCTCACAGCGTGCCGGTCTCTGAAAGACGTTCAAGTGCTTCCTGCCGGGGGCTCTCTTGCTACTTTCCCACACACCCCCATACTCCGACTGGACCAACCGGCTGCCTTTTCCCGAAGACATGACTTCACCCTCCTTCCTTTTTTCTGTTCTGAGCCCCTCCAGTCATCTGGTAAACTCCTCAACTCTTGTAAATCTCCATTCTTTAACTACTTCACAAGACTGAGACTCTGGTTCCCACCTGCCTGCCAGGCTAAGCAGGCTACCTCCCACTCTGAGCCCCGGATCCCCTGGGGCAGACCCCGGGACACAGCGCCACGCCATTCGCCAGCTGCTGGGCTCCGCTGAGCTCGGGGCTGTGGTGGGCACGGCGTGCGTCCCCAGCACCCTACTCACTCAGGGCTGTGGGAACTGCTCCCGTGGACTCTGACCCGTGGCCATCAGCTCAGACAGCTCCAGCTACCGCGCCTACCAGCCAGTGCTGGCCAGGGCAGTGCCTGGCACCCAGAAGCTGGTTAACACAGCCGAAAGAACAAATGACTGCCACCATGGAAGAGCAAGCGACTGCTTTGCAGGGATGCAGTGGTTGTGCGGTGAGTCAGCCTGCAGCTCACAGGTAAATTTAAACAGCATGCCGCTGTGTTACCACTGCAGCTCCAGTGATCAGAAACTACAATCATAGAATGAGCTTGATTTTCAATTTTAATAATGGTGATCCAAAACTAAATATTCAGATTTCGAAAAAAATTAATGCTCTAGACTTTCATTTTATTGCTTTAATTCAAGGTTAAATTCCAGCAATGAATAAAACTACCTTGTGGGTAACAGAAAAACACTTCAGTAAATTCACTAAATGTTTTGAGCCACAAAAGTAATATATGATTTCACTCAAAAATCAAGATGCAGAAAACTTCTACTTTAAGAGTATTTTTGTGTGGAAATGGCTATGGCAGAAAACAGTGAAAGGGAGAAAGCAGACAAGCTCCAACGACAACTCTCTGGGATCACAGCCGTCCCTGGGACCTAACAGGATGGAGCCTCTGTCTCACAACCACAGCTTGGGGAGGGGGGCGCAACGTGGATGGGACAGATGGGCCCAGCTCTCTATGCACACTTCTGCCTGAGGGGCCAGGAGGGCCTGGGCAGGACTACTGGTGGGTATTTAAATTCCTTATTTGGTTCTTCAGAAGCCTGCAAAGAATTAGATGGATTTTGCACTAACGATTTATTATTCAGAAATTAGATGGGCTCTGTATCGGCAAGAAAGGAAAAAGAATTTTTCATCTAGCTCAAAATTGCCATAAACAGTTTTTAAGGGATGATGCTATCTGGTGCCAGAACTGCTTTCACAGAAAACTTTTCAGTTACTTATGGATTATACCAAAAGTATTTTTGTTAGTTTTTCTTTCTTAAAATATATTTTTTTAAAAATTGATGTATGTTTGCAGTTCATAATGATAACATTCCTCCTAGGGAGGAATTCAAAACACCTCTCAATTCTTTTTTTTTCTCATCTTGTTCCCTCCTATTCCTTCTTCTATCCCTCCAATTCATAACTGGTCCTGCTTGTGGGCAATAATCTTCAGGAATTTGTTCTAGTTAACAAAGTTAGAAGCCAAAAGGGGGAAGACACCTATTTACTGCTAACAGCAGCCAGACAGTGATGATTACGAACTGGGCCACACACAACTCCTTACAAGCAGGGTTTCTGGCATAGCACCATGCCAGGCTGGTCGCAGGTTCTTGGTACTCATTTCAGTAAGACAATTCCACTCTAATATCAATGAAAATGTTTCAGTTAAAAACAGCATCAGAAGCAAATATCTAATGCTATGGCTTCCTAGAAACAATCAGCATCAAATAGTGTATCTCCACAGTACCTACATAGTGACAACAAATTTATAACCTCATGCAGCTTGTTGCTAGAACCAATCTGTTATGATTATTTCTTTAGAGTATTTGGAAATTTTGAGAAGAATTCTAGGAAGTCCAGAGGTTGGTAGGAAGCACGTGACTTAAGAAGAAAGCAATTTGCCTTATTCCAAGCAGCACTACTAAGCTGAACTTGAATGCTATTGCCTCTCTCTTTCCCACCCCTTTTGGGAGTTCAAGGTGTCTGAGCCAACAGGAAGCTTCCCCACCCCACCCCTGCAGGGGTCAGGGCACCTTGCTACTGTTCTGCTGCCCCTACGTCTCCACATCACGTCCAATCTTCAACTTACATTGATCCTGGCAGCACAATATCAATAAAAGTGGACTTGAATTAAGCAAAAAACAAGGAAATGAGTGTTTATTGAATGTTTCTGTTTTTCATGACAACAGCAGTCACTAGGTTGTAACAGCAGCTGGGGTGACTGTAGGCACAGCCTGGGCAAATGCAGCTCCCAGCATCATGTCCTCGGGCACTTTCACATGCCAGCTCCAGGCTCACGATCACTCTGAAGGCCGAATGGCACTGTCCCCACTTGGCTTCAGAATCACCAGCTGCAGTACCCAAATGCTATTTCTCTTTGAGGCCACAACTATGAGTAAGAAGACTGAAATGATTATCTATGTTACTGTGATCACAACAAAACACTTAGTCTGCTACAAATGACAACAATTCAATTGAGTCTATAAACTGTGGCAGATCCAAACTACCTACTGTAAAACAGTAGTTACGATAGACATTGTGACCAATGGGCGTAACTTGTAGAGAGTCAGCTGTCACTGTTCTACGCCTTTAACATCTTACTAGACAGGAAAGAAAAAGGCCAGTTCAAAGCTTCTGAAGTCAGAACATTTTCATTGCTATGTTTTAAGCACAGCTAAGGGAAGAATTTCCCATAAATTATGGTAAGCAGGTAGGTAAGAATCCAGCAGAGATCACAGGACAAAGGGCCTGGGCAGTGCTGGTGACGGCCACATAAGCCAGCCTTCCTGTGGCAGGCACCCTCCTCAACGACTCAGCCTTGAGTTAACTGCTGCAACTCCATTTCAAGCGCTGCTTTTACGAAAGACTAAGAGGTGGGGGAACTTTCTACTAACAGTCAAAATGTGCTTTGTGTTGCCTCTAAGATTCTCTCCCATGTTTCCTCTCACGGTATATTCTGGACGTGCCCACTGCTATCTAGCACACAGGGAGTGCAAGGAGCTGACATGACACTACTCTAGGGAGGAGGTTGTAATGTCCTGTAAACCAGTGTTAGGCCATGATACATCACTGTCCCTCCAACTGGTTTGGGTCACGTCTAAAGCCACTGAGAGTGCCCGTTTGTCCCAAAGCCAAGATGGTAACTTTAAGATTATAATCTCTCTTTGCTGGTTCATTCATTCTTCACCCCTACTACTCTCCAAGTACATATATGGAAGAAAGAGAGATTACAGAGATTAGGGATTATAGCAGAAACCTGTAGGGCTGCACATTCTGCCTCTAGGAATTCCCTTCTTATTCTGCATCTATCTGATACTTTAAGAAATTTTTCTCTATCCCCATCTCTCACTGTTTATTCTCAAAAGTCCACATGCTTTGTGTCTGCAACATTAAAAATGCACAGAAGCACAGGCCCGTATTAGCACTGCGTGCCACCTTCAGTCGCAGTGTGGGTCCTAGAAACTCCTTCACCCATTGTTTTCAGAGGAAACACTGAAAACACCAATATTCCCCATTTCATTTTTAAGCTCCTTCCTCTTCCTTGGGTTGTCTTGAAGCCACAAACATATACTAATCACAGAAAGAATATGCTGTAGAACATATACAGCTTCAAAGACCATAACTAACCATGGTAGATGACGGGCCTCCAGAGAGAGGCAGAAACTGAGACCCTCTGTAGCTGAAGGGTTCATCCGAGTAACTCAGCCGAGGCGGTTTCACAGAAAGAACCAAGGACATTTTCAGTGCCAAGGTGAGAATGCGGTGAGGTGAATTAACTCGCTTCCTATTTATTCATTAAGCTAAAGCCATCCGAGAGGGCTTTGTACTGGACCTGCTTGATCGATAGACCCTAGAGATTCTGGTCCCACAGGAAAGAGGATCTGGGCCTCAGGGAAGGAGATGCCACAGTGGGAATGTTAAGTGAAGCTGCTATGTGGGAAACTGGGTGTGGGATTGCCACCCACCCACTCGATCAGCAATCTGTCACTCTTGACTTATTCATGGTGCACCCCCTTTGTGCTAGGTGCTGGGAAAATGACAGGAAGTAACAACAGGCCCTGTTCTATTCTCAACGACCTTCCAGCCTGGGATTCTCTTAGGAGATTAGGAATCCAAACGGGGGCACTTTACTTTGGGACAATTGCCAAGAAATCAAGCTTGAACCTTTTGTCAAAGACCATCAGCTGCTTCAACCTTAGCAACTTGCCCTTAACTCCATTTTTCTCTAAGTGCCACTGTTGGTGCCCCCGAGGCCCAAGATGACATAGTTTGCAGGTTTCTTCCTTCAGACTCTGTGGAATTTTTATTATACCTCCTGCCTTCCTTGGCATAATCTATTCTCTCCTCCCACCCCATGCTTTCAACCTATTTTTTTCATAGTATGTGAGCTGGAACTGATGGCACGAATCCTAAATTGGATTAAAACACATAGTCCTTTAACATTTTAAAAATAACTTGAGATGAATTTAGATGTTAGCATTTCATGTTCGAAAACTCATAAAGGAAATTTTCTAAGCTGAGTTTTACTTTTTCTCTGAATTTTGTTACTTGCCAATTTCACTAAACAATTGGAAAGCTGGGTGATTTTCATTTTTATATTGAGCTTTTTTGGGGGGGGCCTCTAGCCATGGTTAGCATATTCAGGGCTAAGGACTCAGACTGCAAAGCCAAAACATTTGGTGCACAATTTCAAGTTCAAAGCATAAATTCTAGCAGCACTGCCGTCTGTATTTTTCTAACTGCACATATTGAGCCTTATAGACAGGTTTGGAACCTTCAGCTAAAACAGAGCGCTAACAGCTAGCTAGGAATACTAATTCCAAAACCAAGGCATAATATGAGGCTAGGACCCTGAGGTAAGTATATAGCTATTTGTTCATAAAATATTAGTGACTTAAAAAGAGAAAAACTCCCTGAACTTAACAGTTGAAAATTTAAGTGACTCAAAGACAACGGAGATGGCATTTAGCAGATCAATTCCTAGCAGTTCCCTTGGAGGGCTGTGGACCAAAGTGGCACTGCTGGAAAAGGTAGTGACATTCCTTTTAATATGCAATGCTGTAAGTGCTATGCATAAAAAAAGAAGCGATGTGTATGCAGTAGCAATCGAATCATTTATGCACTCAAACAGTTGCCTTGAAGTATAAAAAAACGGAGCATGAAATGAGTTCATGCAGGCCTATGAGCAAAACAAAACAGAAACCCATAACCCAGTCCCACCGCCCAGTGTACCCTGCCCTCCCAAGCCTCCCCAACCCCCTCCCCAGTTTTTCCTGTGGGCTTAAAACCCTTCTGTTTTAGAGAACCTACAAGCTATATACATTCACCTGGTGGCTCATGAAGACCAGAAACACTGTCATAGAAAGAAGCTCTCTGAATATTCTGAATCTCTAAAGCAGAGAAACAGTAAAAACAGGAGGACAGAAGAGCAAATACACAAACACTTCAGTTAGTGTGAATGACATTCGACATCACAAGTAAATTTTGGAACTGGGCTATAAAGGCAGCCAGTCCAGGGCAGATCCCATGCAAACGTTACTGTTTAGAGAATTTGCACATTTGAACAAAGTTCTTTATAAAACAAGGTTAAGCTGAATCAAAAGAGCACACTTCCAACTCCAGGTGTCAGCACCATATCACATTAATGTTAAATGATTACCCCAAGTAAGTGCAGGACAGTATCTGAGCGTAATAAGGTTCTAGCTGTCTGGCACAAAAACATTTTATAATTAGTACATCAGAACAAGACTGAAGTTAAGTTACAGCACCGTGGTAAAGGTAAATATTAGTGTCTTTTATTGTCAAAAATATGGCCATGAAATTTTACTTCTAGTACAGCTTTTGGAAACAAAATTTACTTTCAAATACAAATTACTGAAAAATTGGTAACTACCATTAAGGAAAACAAAGCTCAAGTTCTGTTGCAGCAAAATAATCAAATCCTATGAGACTGATTATACCCACTATTCATGAGAATACCCCGGGAGGCACATGTACATGAAATGCAATCCCTAGTATTTTTTTTTTAATAAGCATTAAGAAGTGGCAAGAAATCCTATGAAGCTAGTAGAGAGATCCCAATACAATGTCTTTTAGCAAAAACTAGGGCACTATGAATCTCTAGGGCAGGGCTGCCACTCATTCATCTTATTCTTCCCAGTTTGGCCTTGAGAAAATTCTGTAAAACCCTAAATGGATTTTAACATAAAATGTATTACATTTAAGGCACTAAATCCTCTGAGGAAAGATGTATGCATACATCATATATTTATCTATTCGGAGTCCATTTGTCCTTTTCTACTTTTGGGTTTCAGTGGATATAAAAGGATGAAAAATATCACGTGCTTTTCTATGGCCATTTTCTTTTCTTAAAAGCTGCTTTTATCCCAGGAGACCTATCCCTTATGAGTGAGCAGTGCTGATTCCCCATCTTAGAGCCCTTGTCCAGCTTTTGTGCCTGCCGCTGAGCTTGTACACAAAACACACAGTCTCCAAACTTGGATAAACCTGGCACTGCCCCTCTGCCTGCCTCTGCCCCCGAATGACAGCATTCCCCACAGCGAGTGACCTCTGAGGTCTTGTCACTCAGATTCAATCGGCTGTGCACCGAGCTGATGAGTGACAGACTTCCTGTTAACAGTGGCATGAACAGAAGAGCAAGTGTGTATAACCGTTACACAGAAGAAGCGGACAGCCAAATCAAAAGCTGGGTAGATAAGACTTCTCTTGGCCTATTGCGACAGTGGCCAAATGCACTCTCATGCTGTGTGTGGAGCAGGCGAGGGACACACGCAGGGCCATGCAAATAGTGCAGCCAGTAAGACCAGAGCCACAGACCACGTACAGATGAGCAGGGATGGTGCTGGGGCTATAGGTGCTCAGCACGGTTATGGGGGGTTTCCTCTATATGCTTCTGTAATCAGATTAATAACTTCCCTATATCCAGTGAATGGAAATCACAAAGATGCACATAAGGACTCTCCAGATATGATCCTACCGTAAGACCTATCACATGTGATCTGTAACTTGTACTCAGCACTCCAGCCTCATATCCGCCATGACCTGGGTGATCTTACAGGCCTGAAACCTCGCCATACTGCTGCCAAAGCCCTTGCAAATGAGACCCAGAGCTGAAGGAAGAAGCCCAGCAAGCTGGGAGGCAGGTGGAAGAGGGCAGGGGGTACGTCTTTCATTGCTTCCACATCTGTCTCACAGATCTTGCCGAAGGAAGCACCTAATTAGACATGTAATATTATAGAAATGGGTCAAAACACAGTTTTTGGTTGAAGAATATAAAAATAGGAATCAAGCGGGGCTCAAATGTCAGAACATGCACATCAACCCAGGGCCCGATTTCCTTTACTCATCTGTCAGTGTTCTCCACACACCCACTCCTCTTTCGAAGAAACAGAAAACCGAGCTCTGAGGCTTTGACGGGAAACCCATCACCTGGCAACTCCTCCTCGGCATTCCTCCCAGGTCCACTGCCACCTTTAGTCCCTTCCCTCTGCACCTCTACCTTGGGGTCTTTTACCCCAAACTAGCTAACGAACTGCTCTTTGTACCTCCTCAAGCTGAAACTGAACAGACCTGATGACAGTCTTCACCCAAACTGCTCTTGACGGGGCCATCGGGGAGCCCGCAGGAGCAAGCCTGGCTCTGGGCGTCGTGCTGTTCCTGCTCACTTGCCCTTCCTGCCCCTTCCCTACTCTAAAGCCAAAATGGATGCTACTGAGTGCCCCTCCCCCACCAACCTCACTTCTCAGAATGCTCAGTGACTTCATGTACCTCCTTACCCAAAACTGCTAAGGGGGTAATCGGGACATACGCTCTCATAAATCAGTGCTGACAGCTTGCGTGGCACTTAGTAAGTGCTCAATACGTGCCAGCTTCCACGGTTTAATCGGTGTCACTGCCCCCTAAGAAAACTGCATCCTCACTCATGAGACTTCACTGCAGCATCCCAGGGAGAGGGTGATTGTTTCCCTTGCTGCTCATTTAAAAAAAACTTGCTCCATACCATTCACATGGCTCTGATCACAGGTAACACTCGCACCCAATAGTCTGCGTGTGCCTCCTGCTCTGTACTGCTGGAAGGTTTGGAAAGTGTGCAGGAGCAGGCGCTGAGAAGCACGTGTGCCTACGTGACCTACAGAGTATCCACCAGGCACAGATGAATCAATTCCTGAGGGAACACGAGTTATTTAGTATTACTTCGTTAGTTACTATTTATGAGAGGCACCTCGCTCTCGTCAGTCATTTCACATCTGCGTGGCCAACTCACCAGCACCGGTCTTTCCAACACTGGGGACCGGTGACAACCTAAGCTCAGCCTTCCTTCTCACGCTGGTTCTGGTTTCTCAGATTCCACACCAACATCGCCCAGCAGTGCAGCTGAGAGCTGATCCACTCTTAAGGCCCTGGGCCTTCTTCTCTGTCCTCAGACAGCATGCCTCAGCTGACTTGGCCACTACCAGTGACAGTGGTACCTCAGTAACTAGTTGAAGATGTCTATTTAAAGGTACAAAGATGAAAAGCTTCTCTTACTTATAAGAAAGCTAACTTTCCTTCACTCCTGCATCTGGATTAGTCTCATGCACCGCCTCTTCCCAGGATACAGGCGTGCATGTGTGCGGCACCCTACCCCACCCCCACAGGCTTTTCACTGGGACTGGGCCTGATGCACTGGTCAGTCTGGAGCGGCCACCTCTCCCCTGCTCACTTTGTGTTCATTCCTCTATCATTTTCCCTTGGCTCCAGTCGCCTGGACCCTTTTCTTTTCTGCCTTTTGAGTTTCTTTCCTCTATCTCTGAGAAGACAGTTAGATTCTTAGATCTTGGGATGCTACAGAGAAAGATGTAAACCAGTGACTCATTCCACCTGGCCTCAAGGTCAAGACCTAGGCAGAGGCAATTCCCAGGCTAAGGTCCTACGTGGCCACAGGCTGAGTAAACAGGGAGACAGAACCAGGATGAAGTTAAACCTCAAGAGCTCAACTGCAGGACATGATGTGTCCCTGTTATATATAAAAACACAGAGAGTTTGGTTTTTCTGGGATTAGGTAAAATCTAGTCTATGATAAACATCACCAAACAAAACCTTCATCTGAGGGTCACCTCCCCCAAAGAACTAGAAGGACTAATGGAAATAGAGGCAACTGATCTGTGCAAGATATCAGAAGGTTCACTCACCAGCCACTCTGTGTGTACGTGTGTGTGTGGGGGCAGTATGCGTGGGGAGGGGGCAGCGCTGGTGAGGACACAGCGTGGCAGACCTGTACACAACACCAGGTAAGGCACGTGCAGGGCTTGAGGGTATTCCATCTCCACACCCTCCAGTTCTAACAGAAATGTCACTGGGGAACTGAGGCACCATGCACTTCTTTGTGGCTCTCATCTTAGAATGTTTCCACACTCCCCACAACATCTGACCAGGAGGGCAGATGTTTTTATTCATCTCTTACCCAAGCATTCTCAAAGTGGGTAACTTCTGAGATAATGGCAGCCCTGCTCTAGGGAGAGACTTTAAAGTTTTAAAAAAGATATACATACATATATATATATATATATATATATACACATACACAAAGAACCATAAATAAACCTTAACAATAGCAGATTCCAGCCAGGCATAAGCACAAACACAAGCATGTTCTTACCATCCTTCCAGAGCTCTGCCACAAATCTGTCTGATGACTGGTGCAGGAGGGTGGCCACGTTGTCATTCAGAGGGTCCATGTTCTTCATCAGCCACTCATCTGCCTTATAGTCCACCTACCCCATACCAAAGGCAAATGTGATGAAATGGAAAACACAAAGCCACACGCACAAGCAACAGACAGCCTAAGATGCAGCCAAAAACTTCTATAAAACAATCTCCTCAAAACGGACCAGCTCAAATGCAAAGTATTTGTAATACATATTTAAGCGTTTATAAGCACCTTCTTTACACCTTTATAAAACAGGCCCAAATTATAAACATGGTGACTTTAATGGAATTATTCAGTGTGAGGACTCTTACCTTCCCTGCATAATGTATGATGCAAAAGTCAGCTTTGTCTTTCAGCTGCCGAGGTTTCTGAAACTTGGAGTGGGAACCTTGCTCTTGAACCAGTTTTTCAACAAAAGTTTTATCTGTGGCTTTAGGGAACCAGCACTCTTCATCCAGAAGAGCCAGGACACCAGGAGGGTTAGCCTGGTCACGAGAGGCAAGAAGAACTGCATGTCACTGATGCCACTGGGTTTAACAGGTGAACTTCCAAAACATTTAGAATTTAATAAAGATCTATGAAACAGCTATTACTAGGATGGAAAGCAACATCCAAAACTACAAGTTTCAAACACTGAGATATCAAACTTCTAAGGACAGGCAAGACAACTGATGAATAACTTCTCTCATACACTTCTAAATATGTAAATTGTACATAATCTAATTTCAGGTAAATAGTCCCCAAAACTGCAAATAGAAGAAGTCAGTATGGAACTGGTGGGGTGGGGTTGGAGAGATGCAACTGTGCTGATGTTTAACAACTGGCTGGGTAAATTACTACAAAACCTGAACTAATTCACTGCTTTAGATATTTTATACCCTAAGTGATTTAAATTTCAAGTGATGACTAAGTAAATGGTGCATTAGAGCATATGGAAAGTGACAAAATAATTCATCAATTGCTCTATATATTTTAACAAATGTTTTGAGAGCCTACTTTATGTCACTCAATTGTAAGTTCATTGAAAAACAGTCTTGATGAATCCAGAGAAACAGGTTTTATAACCTGAGTTAGGGGAAAGGATGTGGGGGCGGGGCTGCTAGTGTGTACAAGGGTGTTTTGGGAGGTGGAAGGGTGATGAAAATCTCCTGCAGAGCTGGGGATATAGCTCAGAGGCACAGCGCCTGCCTGGCAAGTGCAAGGTCCTGAGTTCAACTCCCAGTAACAAAAAAAGAGAAAATCTCCTAGTATTAGAGAGTGCTGATGGGTGCATGACTTCGTGAATATGCTAAAAACCACCTCACTGTAGCCTTAAAAGGATGGCTGGGATGTGAATTTGTCACAAGGTCTGAGCTTGTCATTCTCTGGAATGACTTCTTTTTGGAGGTAAATAACACATGAAAACTAAATGAAATATTTATATAGAAATGGTCTACTTTCATAATGCTTCTGGTTAATCACTAATTGCCATACTGCAAATATTAAGTATGTGCTTTATAATACTGAAATTGTACCAATTTTTAGGCATGCCCATAAAAATCAGCCTTTTTTTCAATTAAGCTGAACCCACAGAATGCTGCGCTAGATCCCTAGCTTTTCACTTTTTGAAAGTATTTTTAGACAGAAGCTCACTGAGCTGCCTTGACCTGTGTTGAGTCTGGGATCCCCCTGCCTCCATCTGCTGAATGACTGGCATTATAGTGTATGCAATGGTACCAGGCTGAAATCAGTGTTTTCCAATTCAACCTGCAGACTTTTACATTTGGTGAAGAGCCAGCTATCTGTACACAGATGGTAAAGAGTGTCAGAAATGTGGCCAGAGAAGGGTGAACGGCAGCAGGTAGAGCCTGAGAGCACCTCTCTGTAGTTGAGACCTTACCCCACGGCTCCTCCCCCTGAAAGGACTTTCAGGGCTTCAAACCAGCTGAAAGACACTGATCAGAGGCCACCAGAATCAGGTAATCTATGCTTACAGTGACAGGTAACTCAATCCATTCAAGTCACCTGAGAGCTTGAAGCAATAAAGCTCCCTATGATAGTACAATAACCAAACAGCCATCTTTTTACCATAATTTTTACATTTCTAATCCATTTTAATTAAAACAGTCCCAAATTCCACAGAACCCCAAAAGTGATTTAACTCAGTGGCAGGCAAGATAATGAGCATTCATTACCGAGCCTCACTTCTACATTTTTCTACTTTGGCCATCAGTGTCAAGAGCTTTCATGTCACTTTTTTAGCTGAGTATCTCTAAGTTTAGGAGCCTACATTTCTGTAGAGTGGCCAGGCCTGTACAGCCCAGAGGCTCAGAGACTTGCCTGCCACCACCCCATACGAGGGGAGGCCTGGATTTGTTTCATGAGGGTGAGGTGACACTGACACAGGACAGCAGGTAACACCAATCTTTACTGTTCATTTCAAAAGTAATGGAGTGTAACGGGGGAATGGAGTGGAACCATGAACTGATACCCTGATACCACTCCACCTAATTACCAATAAACCCCTTCATATAGTTTACATTTTTTTCCCAAATCAGATCTCATATCTCTATGAATAAAAGGAATAATTCTAAAGTTGAGGCGAACAGTGAATCAGCATTAAATCTGGAATTCCTCCGGTTCCCTTTCTGAGCTGTCTCTCCTTTAAATGAGGACAGCTCAGGGAGGGCATAGGAGTTTTAGGAAGAGCCTAGAATGCCAATACAAAGAGTATAGGAAGGAGAATGAAAGGATGGAAAAGCGAACGGAGGGACACAGGAAGTGGGAGGGAAAGAAGGAATTAACCAACTAGTCCAGCTCCCTGCGCACAGTGTGTGGGGGTAGCCAGTCACTGTGAATGTCACACTCTCCCTGCCTGTACTTTCTGAATGCTCCACCCACGTGACAGACACCACTTTCAATGTGTTGTTCACCTGCTAATTTCTGCCCATAAAATTTAGCCCCCAAACCATCTCTTACTTCCTTCATAATGTCCACATCCATGAAACTTTCTATGCCCCTCAGCCTTTGGCTTTTCTGGATTCACAAAGCATCACTTGTATCAATGAGCTACCGCTATGTTCTCTGTTCTCTGGCTCTAAGACTATGTCTTTGAGGACAGGGTGATGCTATCTGTGCTTCCAGTGACCTGGTTCCTCCACTTACATTCTCAGAACACCATCAAGGATTTAATAAACTCTTGCCAGTTCTCAATATTATCCTAACCCAACAATATTTACCCTTATTATATCTGCAAAATAACTGAAAACATGAATAGAAAAACCTTGACTTACCTATTATACTGAGTCAATCATGAATGTTGAAATTAATTACTTTCCCTATCACTGACTTTTAGAGTAAAATTATTATGTAAAAATTTAAAAATATGAATAATAATATACAAAGGATTTTGTCTCAGAATATAAAGCAAAAGTAATGCAACTATGAAACATTAAGAAGATTGTACATTTGTAGGGTCACAAATCATTAGGTTTCAAAATCCTCTAACAAATTTAAAAAAAAAATAGGCTTGATAGTTTTTCATTCGAATTGTTTTGGCAGAGTGACCTAGCAAACTTAAGTGTTCTCTTCCATCCCAAAGTACAAGTGCAGGTACACAGTTCCTCATCTGAAAAGGCAGGCCCTCCAGTGCCATGTAGACACATACAAGGAGCACCCCAAGTAACAGATCATACGGTTGCCACAGTAACAATGGGAAATGCTCCCCTGCTTTGTTAACAGAGCAGGAGTGAAATGTATTTATGTGCTTGTGTATGTATGAGAGTTGACTGGAAGTTACTACAAGTATGCTGTGAATGTCACCTCTAAAGAATGCTACAAGGTACACAGGAGCATCTATTCCCACAACTACAGGCAATTTGAATTCTGCTTTAAACACAGCTACAGTGCCCTGAGAGCTACTGAGATGGTTAATCTTGACTGTTGACTTGATTGGCTTCAGAGATGCCCAGGAGATCAGTAAAGCACAATTCTCAGTGTGTCTGGGTGGGTCATGACCTTGGGGGTTATATCTGGTCCCTGGCCCTGCTTCTACGGCTCTTCTGCATTTTACTTCCTTGCAGCCATGAGGTGAGCAACTTTATTCTCCTGGGCTCGTCTGACACGATGTTTCTGCCTTGGAGCCAGGTGACCATGGACTAAAACCCCTGAAATCATGAGCCAAAATAAAGCTTCCTTCTGAACGGGATATGCCAGATACTTTGTCACAGCAGTGGAAAGCTGAGCAATACAGCTGCGGTACCTTTTTCTTACATATGACTCAAATGAAAATGATCTGTTCTGTTCTTCAAACACAAATTTCTAACATGATAGAACTACATCTTAAATGGAGTGAGAGTCTGCCAGCTTCCTCTTCTTTGCTATTTGCCACCACTCCTGCTCACTGCAGGTACCATGCCATCCAAGATCTCTACACATTAGACCTCCAGCACCTTCAAATACCTAGAACATAGGCAGCAATCAAAGACTGAACAGCAACAGAAAGAACTGCTTTGCGGCTTGCTGTACCTGCTAGGAGAGACTGCAGAGCTACTGCTGCAGCACGCCTATCTGACCAGCACCAGAACTTTATATGAACTACGAGTAGCTCTGTGCAAGGCCCAGGTCCAACCCCAGCACCACACATGCGTGCATCCACACACACCTGTCCAAGATCACATGAAGGGGAGTTTCAAAACTGAATGAATTATGCATACTTCTGTGTTTTTACATGATGCTAAATCAACGAGAAAATGACTTCCAGTGCTTTTTAAAATTGTGATTAAAATATATCTTCCCCAAGGACATCCATTCCCCCTCCGCACCAAAATCCCTAAGACTTTAATTTTAAAAATCTGTCAAAGTAAAAACATCTTTGTACTCACAAGGGCAAGTTTTAGTTATGCAAAAAATGCATTTACATGGTATGTCTTGTCTTTAGCTAAGTGTCCCTCTATTGCTTAGGACAGTGGTAATGGAGATGCACAGGGAGGTGTCAAGTGATGTTTCAACACCCTGGGCCAGGTATACACCAAGGCCACCACCACAGTAGTCTCTGCAGTCTTCGAGGACCAGAGCACACTACTAACATACGTGCACATGAGAGGGTGGGAACACAGCTGCAAGAAAGGAGAGCTCAAGAAAGGCTTTTCTGGGGTAATACTTTTAAACAAGCTTATTCTGTCAAAGCATCACCTCCCTGGAAAACTTCTTTATTTATAATTATTATTTTATAGTTTTATGGGGCTGGGGATCAAACCTAGGGCCTTGCCCATGCTGGACGTGAGCTCCCCCACTGACATAGCTGAAAAGTTAAGGACAGAAACTTATTCTAACACTGATTAGACTGGTGAGCATAATTTCAGAGTATGCCAAGAACAAACCCTAAGGCTCTGCTGGAGCCTCTGTACTTGCTTGTTTATCTCATATAAACCCTAGGCCACCAGACATCAGGCTGACATTTTGAGGGACAACTGATTCCATCAGTGCCCATCCGAAGTTAAATAAATCTACCCTCAAATCCTGAGTGTTGCTTCAGTGTTTCTGCTTGCCACAACATCACAGTGCACAGACACTCACGGGCCTCTCGATGAGGTCGATGCAGGGCTGCAGATCAAGGCCGAAGTCAATGAAGTTCCACTCGATGCCCTCGCGCTGGTACTCTTCCTGCTCCAGCACGAACATGGTGTGGTTGAACAGCTGCTGCAGCTTCTCATTGGTGTAGTTGATGCACAGCTGCTCGAAGGAGTTGAGCTGCGGGGGTTGAAGGAGTCATTGTCCACACATAGGCAGGGGAGGGAGGATGGGAAGAATTAACCAGCTAGTTACCCCGTAAGTTCAGTGAAAATCACTCATTAGGTATCAACATTACTGACTGACCCAAGGATAGTGATTACACCAAGCAAGGGGTCTCCCAACCTGTCACTCAGCCCCTTTTTGAAAAGGTAAGAGAGTAACAGACGAGGTAAGAGAGTAACAGACGAAAACAATTACCTTCAACACATTACTGACTTATGAGAATGAGATCATAAACCTAGAAATGTATGCTGAGCGAACATGATTCAATTCCACTAGTGGATGGGTAAGGAATAGAAATGAAAGAATATATGAGTGAGACAGTGGGGGAGGGGAAAAGCAGAGACTAGGGGAGGTCTGGGGTGCAGGACGGTGCGCACGCGTGTGAGCTGTGCAGCTGGTTCGGCCCATTCTCATCGCCGAGGATGTGGCTCCAGAGTGAGAGAAGAAAAAAATCAACTAAAAAACAACTTAACTCCACAGGGCTGTAGTGGGGAGCTCAGCTTGCCTGACATACAGATCACCCTAAGCATGAGGCACTCGCTTGCTTTTCTATCCATGTTCTTCTCATCAAATGCTTGGCCCTGCCCAATACCAAAGGTCAAACGGCACTGCTCTCATACAGTGGGTCTGAGCATCTTTCCACACAGCCACTTCTTTCTACATGGACTCTGTCCCATTTTCTACTGTGTTATTGAATGGACGAACTGATGGATGGACTTTCTAAAAGCAACATCCTATATCTATAAGTGCACAACCTTTATTCTGCTTCTACAGTTCACATGAATAGGATGCACCCATAAATAACCTTTTTCATTATAAAAAGCGACTTTCAATTAGGATTCAATCAATCTCCAAGGAATACATTTATGGCCTGAAAAAGCTGCTCCAACCTTCCACACCCCACAAAGCTTTTGTACTTATTATTTTAGAATGAGGTCATTCTGGGAGGGCAGGGCCAGCACTCGCCTTGCTCAACACTGTATGTTTCCCAACTAGCACCTGAGACGAGCCCCAGAAATACTTAGAGAGCGCCCGACTGTGCTTATTCGTGTTTAGCTAAATGGACTTAGCTCTCTTCAGGATTTTAATATTTTATTGCTTGATTTAGTTTGAACTATATGCAATGAATATTTTTTAAAAACGAATTTCTACTTTTCTTCTATAATTAAACCACCAACTTCATGTCTATTTTAAAATAATTGACTACCTTTTTTGTGTTGCTGGGGATCAAACCCAGGGCCTCAGACATGCTAAGCACACACTCTTCCATGGAGCTACAGCTCCAGCCCAAAATAGCTGACTTTAAAATTGGAAATACATGGTATAAGATTTAAAATGTACAAAGAGCTGTACTGAAAACTCAGTCTCAATTCAATTCCCTACTTGTTTTCCCCATGTCAATGGTATTTCCTACTTCTTGGGTCTTTCTGGAGATACTGATCTATGCATTCTCCAACGTGTGCAGAACTCTGATTTTAAAAACTTAACCTATCTTGAAGTCTTTCTATATTAGTATATAAAGCCCCTTCATTCTTTATGTCGATATTTGCTGCATACATACATGAGCTAACTGCACCCGCCTCTGAATGGTGATTAATTATGGCTTTCCTTTCTCATGACAAACAAATGTGCACTTTTTAATTTACATACATCTGTCTGTATGTTCCTATTAAAGCTGTATTTCTTATAATGTGTTTTGTTTTCAAATACTCCTTTCTAGTATTTTATTGTCTATTCCTTACTTTTAAATGATTTTTAAAATTAAATTTAGAACAAGGTTGCTTAGTCCCTTCTACTGCTTAAAATTCCTACTAATAAGTTTTTTTTGGTCTTTTTGAGACAGTGTCTAGCCACGCAGTTCAGGCTGTCCTTCAACTCACTTATGTAGCCCAGGCTGGCCTCAAACTTGCAACGACCCTCCTGCCTCAGCCTCCCAAGTGCTGGGATTACAGGTGTGCACCACCACATCAGTATAAGTTTTACACAACTATGTTCAATTTATAGATAGGTATTTTGAAGGTTTAGACCTTTACGATGCTAACTTTTTTCATGATAAATAGGGCAAATCTCTGAATTGTTCTTTGCAACAGCACTGTAAAGTGACCTTCATCTAAAGTTGCCCATTTCTTCTTTTTTTTGTGGTACTCGGAATTAAACCCAGGGCCTTCACAATGAACTACATCCCCAAACCTTTTAAATTTGTATGCAGGGTCTTGCTAAATCACTAAGTTGTACAGGCTGGGCTCCAACTTGCAATCCTCCCTAAATACATTTGCCCATTCCTTATTGAACTTTTTAAAGACAGGGTCTCACTAGGCGGCTCAGACTGCCCTGAACTCACCAGGCAGCACAGGCTGACCTTGACTCACAACAATACTGTCTTAGCCTCTTGAGTGCTGAGATTCAAGGAATGTGCCACCATGCCTGGCTTAAATTTATTTATTTTTGTCTTTTTGAGACAGTCTCACTATGCAGCTCAGGCTGGCCTTGGGCTCACTTTGTAGCCCTTGGCTGGTCTCCAACTTGCAATGGCCCTCCTGCTTCAGCCTCCCAAGTGCTGGGATTACAGGAGTGCCCCATCACTCCTGGCTGCTTCAATTTAGTTTTTGATATTCCAGCTGTTTCTGTTGCAGTTGGAAGTGGAGGTCTTTTTGTTCACTGCATCTTTGGTTGTGCCCAGGCACCTTATAAGATTTCTCAAGTTATTCACAAATCAGTAAACATTAAAACAATCTCTTAGAGTGGGAGTGGCAAGCTCAGTAAATGAAACTGCTTATCCCAGGATCACATCAGTTTTTACTGTAAGGCTTAGCACAATAAAGGGTTTATTTTAAAACAAGCCAACTCAATACTCAAGTGGTTAAAGTAATACATGAATCACAAGAAGTATTTGATAGCTATGCCTAACACATATAATTTCTATCTATATCTGTATATTTTTAGGAGATCAAAATTTTATCAATTTCTCTTCAAATTCACAGCACGTGTGTTGACCTTTGCCATGTCTAACCTTGACTGGGTATTTGGACAGATCTAGTCAGATGATTGGTGCAATGTACCATCAAATCCTCTCTCATCCTTCAGGAATGCCCAACTATCTCGTTGCACAGATGCCTTCCCTAAACAGGAGTGGCCTTCCCAGTTTTTTTGATCACAGCACTCTTCATTGCATTATCCATAAATTCATGACCTCTAGGTTCTGCCGTTCAGTGTGTGACTGTACTAGAATGGCAAGGACCATGCCTGCTTATTTGTTGTTATATCCCTGGTACCTGGCACTGGATCTGGTACGAACTGAACCTTAATGTCTGTCAAAAGAAGAAACAGAAAGAAAGAAGGAGAGGAAGAAGGAGAGTAGGAGGAATACCTCAAAAATTTCAAATCCAGCAATATCCAGGATTCCAATGAAAGATGCTCCCTGACGTTTGGTTCTATCCAGAGCCTTATTGATCCGGTGAACAAGCCAGCGAAAGAGCCGCTCATAGGTAGCTTTTGCCAATGCTTCTACTGCAAAATCTGCCTATAATTAGATAATATCGACCTTTTATCCCAGAAACAATCTCAACAAAGCATGAACAGCTGTTATATAGGGTCTGATGTTATACAGTACTCAAAAAACCTGAAATGGCATTTACTGCTTAGACTGGTCTTGATTTATTTTACATATCCATAGATGAAATTATTAGCCAATTAAATGAAAACTAGTAACAACCACTGTAGGGGATGTATAAACCTAAGAAGGAAGAACACCCCGTCCCCCATATTCGTAGTACGCTTTTCTGAGCAGCACGGTCTCATCAGCCAGCTCAACCGCACTCTGCCACCGAGAGTGCTTTCCCAACATTCCTGGCCAAAGCCATGAAGGTCTTTCTTCAATCAGCCCACAGCTAAGTGGTCAGGATGATGCTCTTTTTTTTTTTTTTTTTAAATCTTTTTGAGACAGGGTTTTGCTATGCAGTCAGGTTGGCCTTGAAGTCACTTTGTAGCCCAGGTTAGCCTCAAAATCTCAGAGATCCTCCTGCCTCAGCCTCTTGAGTGCTGGGATTACAGGTGTGTGCTACCCCACACCCAGTGACTGCTCTTGATGCTGTGCTATGCAGCACAGAGGCCCAGTGGCCACCCTTCTGCTGGTTTGTTTATTAATTTGTCTACCCAAGAGAAGCAGAAATGTTTCAAATTTACTTAAAGAATTACTTTTAAAACTCTTAGGAAAGAAAAAGTAAATATACTTAAAAAAAGTACTCATTTGGTAGCAGGAAACATCCATGCAATAGGATTTTCCCTGATTTAGTTTGCTGCATGTTAACCAGAACATCAAAAGACCCTGGCAGTTAGCGCTGAACTTACTTGCTCTTTAGTCTGGGCTTTCTGCACATAGTCCCGGCCGACCTTGATCCGGGGGGTGAGTATGGCCCGCGTGAACTCCATCACATTCATCCCCAGCAGATGGCAGAGCTTCTGTGCAACTGAAGAGGGAAAGCCCCTGAGTACTGCACTGCTGCTCATGATCTCATCACAGCATTCACTCAGCACTTGAGAAACCCTAGCACGTTTCATGCTGTACTAAGAATTAAATAAAAGCCTTGAATTGTAGGTCTGATGAAAACTACCCTTTACCCTTCCAGATTAGTAATATGCCCACTTTAGGCTGTGAGAGATGGTGAGGGAGCGTCTACCCTTGACCTCTAGAGAGTGACCTGGTCCTCTCCTACCTGGGGTCATTTTAAGATTTCAGAGCCAAACTACAGTAATGCATGTCTTAAGTATTCCATTGTCGTATTACTTAGCCATGTGAAAGCCACATGGGGGACGTAGCCCTCCACGCCAGTCTAGTTACTTTGACTCAAAGACAGATACTACTGCATTTAAGTCAGAACATATGACTGAAGGGGTAAGGGATATAGCTCAGTGGCACAAGCGCCTGTCTGGCAAGTGCAGGGCCCCGAGTTCCATTCCTGGTATAAAAAAATAAAAAAAATGCCTGAAGCAGGGGAGAGGCAGTCCCCTGGAAGCCTCAGGTTAGTTACAGAAAAGGAACACTCCAAGGGCAGAGATGTGCCTCTGTCAGTGGCCACAGTGGGGTATGGATGCCCCTGTGAAGCAAGCGAGCTTATTCAGATAATCAAGCATCGTTCTAGGCGATACAGTAGTTCCTCACTTTTCTTTTTGTTCTCAGATGGTAAGAAGCACAGTGGTAATTCCTACGGATTACAAATGCATTTTTTTGCTTCATATACTTTTCCTTCTGAACAGTTTAAATTTAAATATTTTTCAACATTCAAAAACTGGAAGATCTCATATTAAAATCTGTATTTCCATCTCTCTTTGCAAAATCAACTGCAGAAGCTCCTCAGCTTACAATGGGGTTATGTCCCAATAAGCCCATTGTAAAGTGAAAAATATCTTGAATCAAAACCCATTTAGTACTCCTAAGGCTCCAAGCCTAGCCTGTCTTTGACATGCTTTGAACACGCACACTAAGCCTACAGCTGGGTGAAGTCATTCAACACAGAGACCATCTTACCATCCAGTGTTGAATGACTCAGGTAGTATACTGAATCCTACATTGAAAGAGAAACCCGGATGGTGTGCATATGCTTTTGCACCATCAGAAAGTCAAAAAGTTTAAATCAAACCACCTTAAGTTGGGGCTCAGCTGTGTATGTGCAGCACTGGGCCTGTTCTCCTGACAGCTTCCTTCCAGGTGATCTATGTGGTGTCCAGCTGAGGTTCCCGGCCCTCCATTTCCCCAAAGGCACAGTAGCCACTGCCGCCCTGCCTCACCCTCTCTTGTCTGGGGACACAGGTGGGCCCTCACAAGCACAGGGGTTTGCCACTTTATAGGAGTCCCTGGGGAAACACCTGTATGGCCACATGTTCTTGGACAGCACAAGAAGCCATCAAAATAGAAATAAAAGCAGTATTTATCAGTTTACCTGTATTCTCTGGCATGGAAGCTTGATCCGTATTTCTCTCCTTTTTGAAAGAAATATTTCCAAACTGTAGCACCGAAGATACTACTTTAAGCATGGCTTCATATTGATGAAAAGAAAAAAAAATGAATAGAAATATTTGATTAAAATGCAGTAGAGATACATTCTAATTTATTTTGTGATAAAACTTAGCTACCTATAACCTTTTGCTAAGATACGTCATCTTTAGTATTTCATAAAAGTAAAGACAGTTCTAATTAGTTTCCCAATCATGTTCTAGTTTGGATTATTTACCCCAAATGTATAATGAGAATCTTGGGGAAATCACACATACACAGAATCTCTTCGTGAGAGAAGCCCATTATGTGCATTGCTTCCATGGTCTCCTGAAAGTTATCTTTGTCTTGTTGCCCCGGAATAGGAATATAGCCATTGGAGAGAAATCTGTAGTTATTAAATCCTTCAAGGAGTAAGTCAGCTAAAAGGAAACACAGTGTGGTTAAGATTTAGTAAATATTCATAGATACACTAAAGCGCCCCCACTAACATCTAGCAGGACAACAGGTGTTGACCTCCCCATCAGCACCACAGACTTTTTCTCCTTTATATATGCTTGTATAAATATACAACCATACACAATTTCTCACGAAGAATAATGTGAAAAATGTAAAAACCTTAAAAGGAGTTCTTAGGATAGTAGTTTGTACAACATTATTATTTCAAATTCAACACTTAGAAAATGATAAGAATTTTCTAAATAACTTAACTGTTTTCACATTTAAATAGTTCAGGGATCTTTTGAAGGAAAGCTTTTGAGACGCTCATTCTGTATTCTTATCAAGTGGTTCGCATCACACATTGTGTTAGGATATGGGCCAAATACGTCTCCAGCCAGTGTAAGTCATGAGTATGTGTGTGTGATGCAGGGAGCGGTGCATGCTAAGTACTCCTTCTGCTTCTGAGCTCTGCCCCTGCCCTCCGAGCCAGTTGGTCTGCTGGTTGCCTAGTCTTTAAAGTGATGAGGAACAGGTCACGTAACAGAGACTTTATAATGGTTACCACCAGGGACTGCTGGCACCGGGGAAGCCACTAAGTAGGAATGGACTCTTCTGACAAGGGTACCAAAGGAAGCACAGGATGCTTCTCAAGAGCCATTAAAACAGAAAGGGCTATTTTTCTCTAACAGATATGCAAATATGCTCCCAGCTTTCCCTGTAACTGGCTCACTAGCTCTCCTGCAGAGTATTTCTACAGATCACTCCAATCCCATTTTTTTGGAGGGTGGACTGGGAATTGAACCCAGGGTCTTTGCAGTGAACTACATCCCCTGCCCTTTTAAAAGTTTTGAGTCAGGGTCTCACTAAGTTACTAAGTTGCTTAGGGTGGGCTTGAACTTGAAATCCTTCTGCCTCAGCTTCCCACAACGCTAGGATCAGGGGCACGCACTTTCATGCCTGACTCTGTCCCGATTGTTTTTTTCTTCTGTCCTTCTCAACCCTTTCATCACCCTTTTTTCATTCATTCCTACTGCAGTTATTGCTTATCTGAGAGCCTGAGGTTTTTATTCCTCTCACACTGTGATGATCTTGAATTTTAAGCCTCGCTTTCAAAGTAACTGCTTGTTGCTATTTTCCCTTTAAAGTCATTCTCTAATTAATTTCAAGGTTCAACGCTTTCACAGATGCCACTAGTCAGCCAAAGCTCAGACCTCAGATGACGAGACCTGTATTGTACGTGCATTGACTATAATGCCAAGGTAACCCATACAAGAAATGTACACAAACACTGACTTTAAGACTCAGAAGAGACTCGAGAGTTGTGCACCTTTTCTTTTTCATGCATTTCTGACGTGGCAAAATTCTCAGCCCCACAATTCTACCTTTTACCCTGCCCAACCTAAGCTTCCAGTCCTTGTGATCCGTGATACACAGACACAGTCAGCCACCGCTGGTTCTTTCTAGTACTAGTGGAAGCAGAATACCTATTTAGTTGTAAATCTAGGAATAAAAACACTTATTCTACAGTATTGATTTACTTTCTTCTTTTCCATTTATAAATGTTGAAGCAGGATCATACAAAACACATCATTTATCTTCAACTTTAAATTTTTTTAAAGAAAGAAAAGTACAAAAGATATACCACAACCTGTCACTTAAGACAAGGTACTTACTCCATGGCATGGAAGTTCAATTTCATGACTTAATATATCTATAGATTTGGACAGTATATATAAAACTTTTTTTTTTTTTTGTGGTACCGGGGATCGAACTCAGGACCTTGCACTTGCCAGGCAAGCGCTTATTCAACTGAGCTATATCCCCAGCCCCTATATAAAACTTTTCAGTATTAACAAAGAGATCAGCTGAGCATAAATACTGAACATCCTGTTACTTACATTTCAGGTGCTCTCCTGCTCCAGATAGCAACTGGTAAAAGATGTGAAAAGTACGTTCATCTTTTGCTTGACGAACAGCACGAGATTTTTCCAGAAGGTCTGAGCAGATGGTTAAGGATTAAGTTATTAATAAGAAGGTCCTTCTTTAGCATCTACACAAATTTAATTTAAAATGTGTGTGTGTGTGTGTGTGTGTGTGTACACACACACACACATATGAAACCTTTTTGAAACGGGGTCTCACGGCATGGTCCAGGCTGGCCTTGTACTCATGGCAATCCTCCTGCCTCAGCCTCCTGAGTGCTGGAATCACAGATGTGTGCCACCATATCTATCAATTACAATGAACCATATAACTGAATCATAGAACCATAGAACTGTGCTTTGTATGTGAAAAAAGCAGATGTATGCAATTTATTTTTCTCACTAATTTACAATCACTGGCTGGGAGGAACCACCTCATGCAACCCTTGATATGGGTGACATTTGAAGAACACAGTACTACACAAGAAACTGCATGACATTATTAAAGAAATACAGTTGCTAAACGCAAGAGAAGTCCTGTAATGCCCAAATTAGCACAATTTTACAAAGAAGGAAACCAAAGCACAAAGAAATTAGTCAAAATAACACAGCCACTGAATGGGAGAGCGAGGGATGAGAACCCTTGCTGTGATTCCAGATGCCTGAGTCTGACTGCTCTGTTAGCAGGATGCCTCTTACTGGAAGCCTCGTGCTGGCCCCTCCACATTCAGCACCTCAGCTTCCTCCCCTGAATGCTGAGGTGGCTACAGTGACATGAAAGCTGCGATCAGACTGACCACTGGCCCTCTCTCAACTGTGCTAAAGAACCTCTGAGGTCAGTGCCTACATCCTGCTGCCACACCCCTGCCTGGACTCCCCTGGGGGACAGCGGCTCAGCGCAGGCAGTGGCTGCACTTCAGATCAGTGCACACCCACCTGTGTGTGCGTTCCAGGCTCACGCTGAGATGCTCTGGATGCCCCAGGTGTGTCTGTGGGCTGACAGGCACACTGACCTCTTACAGAATCTATTTCATTGCTTTGCAAGATGAGTGCTTCTTTTGAGGCAAGTGTTTCCTGGGGCCACCAAAGGAATGAATTCTGTATGTGCTGGATAGCCTGAATTTTAAGTCAGACTCTCCCAAGCACATCCTCCATGTGTAGTGAAAAATACATTCCTCTGAATGTAGTCTGTAACAGACTTTTACAAAGAAAGCTTAAAACTGCAAATTCATTCCTGTTGTTTTCAAGTGTTTCTGCCTCTGCCCCCAGCTTTGAAAATATTTAGATACAAAACATTACCTCAAATTAACCAAAAAATTTCAATATATCCCTTACCTAGGTGATTCAGACATTTCTATCACTGCAGATTATTCTTCAGAGAACTTGTACCCATATGCTTTCTGAGATACAATCATGCAGAATTCTGTTTTACTTTATCTCTAATCCAATTTGTTTTATTGTACCTGTTGTTTCTTGAGGCCATTCTATGCATGTGAAATTTTGGGGGAATTTTCTAGAAATTTGGTATTTGTTCTACCAGAACTTACTTTCACTATAATTTTTTAGACTTGTTTTACTGAGTATATGTTTAACCTAACATCAGAAGCAGACAGCAAATGTGGGTGACTACAGCGGTAGCTGTCAGTTTACATCTAGGTGTCCCTCCAAAGCCTCCTGTGCGGCTCTGGGGAAGTGACTGAGCCGTGGAGGTGGGATACTCATTAGGGCATGAGCCCGCTGAGAGTTTACAGCTAAACATGAAGCTGGTTCAGGAAGCCTGGGTCACGGGGAGGGTGGGCTAGAAGGGTCTGTCTTTCCCTCTTCCCTCGATTGCTCTGCTTCCTGTTGCCCTGCTTGGAGCAGCTGACTACAGACTGAAAGCTCTACAAACTGTGAGCCAAAGCAGATCTCCCCTCCGCTGAGCTGTGGGCATTGGCTACTCTGTCTCAGTGACTACAGCTGAAGAATACTTGTGGGTAATGTTCATCTAAGTGTCCTATACCCACAAAGGGTGGCCTATATGTTCTGGCCCAGTTTTGGAAACAGAATGTATCCATGCCACATTGGAGTTAACTCACTAGCTGAAGGTATCTACACAAGCAACTCGGCCCATGGGTCTAAGTTTTGCCACTTGGTAACAGGAGTGACATCACCAAAGGTTGCTGTGAGGCTGCAGCCAGGCCGACCCATCCGTTTGGAGCATGCAGTTATGCAAAAGGATACATGTTTCAATGTTGGCCCCAACAATATAGCCAGTTACATCAAAGTTGATCCGAATAAACTTGCCCTGAAAATAAAAAGAAGAAAATGAAAATGAATACGGCCATAGATCTGAGCACTATAATAAAACACTAACACAAAGTTCCCTGCTGGGTATCTACGAATTGCTACAGAAACGGATCTTAGATACTGCCTCAAGTAAGAAAAAAAAAAAACCAGCAACAGGACAGACCACCTCCCCAGACTGTCACATAACAAAACTAGGAACTGTCTACAGAAGGAAAGTACTGAGCCTGGGTCATTTAGAACCTTTAAAAAGCTTTTCTAAAGAACCTGAAATGGGAGAGCTTTTAATAGCTTTAAGGAACACTGTATCTAGTCTTCTAATAGATTCTGACAATGTAGTACAGA
Organism: Dinomys branickii; assembly: GCA_004027595.1. Taxonomy (NCBI): domain Eukaryota; kingdom Metazoa; phylum Chordata; class Mammalia; order Rodentia; family Dinomyidae; genus Dinomys; species Dinomys branickii. Next base: position 2,905 of record PVLD010005406.1, on the reverse strand, counting down.
TAATTTCCTGGGAAAATAGAAATCCATTCAGGGAAAAAAGAGAAAAAACAAACACGAACAGACTGAATGACAGCTAGCAGTTTTGAGAGACCGGAGTTGGAAGACTTCTACTTGATTTCAAAATGCTATAAATTTATCAGGACAGCATGATATCAGTAGAAGCACTAAGATACAGATCCATGAAACAGGTCAGAGTCTAGAAATAGACTATACAGAGAAAGCCAATTTATTTCAACAGATTGATTCTTAAAAAAAAAAAGCTCCTTTACTGCTTCTTCACCACGTCTATGTGCCCTTCTGACTCTGCCCCCGACAAAAAATATAAACGCTCTACTTCCTGGTGTCTAAAAGTTTTGCTCTGCACAGGGAAGCACATGGGAGTGTGACACAGGAAAGGTCCACGCATCACCCCACCACACGTGCCTTCCACACAGGGTCTGCTCCTGATACCGCTGCATCCCCAGAAGGAGGGCAAGCACAGTTCCTGTGGGAAGCAAAGGAATTTTGTGGCGAAGAGTCTACGACCATCTAACATCAAAATAAACAACAAAACTGAAGATACTCTGAGCATGTGTTTAACGGGTATGACCAAGTATGACAACAGCATATATACATAATATCATATGTGACATTAGGACTCCCTGAGAAGGGGGGGGGCAGGGTGTCAGTTCCCAACACCTACAATGCCCCTTAACCTGGAGAACACTGATCTTACATCACCAAACTTAATGAGGTATCGATGTATGTTCCGGTGGCAACTACAAGGCAAATCCACCACCAGGAGGCTGGTGCTCATCAGTACAGAGCATTTAGCACTTTCTTCTACAGAACCTGTTAATTAGGAATCACATAAAATGACAATGTGCTTCTCTGGATAGTTTTATGTTGGGAGAATTCAACATTTTACTTGGACTTTTGTTTTTTGGGGGGTTATTTTATTTGTTTTGTGGTACTGGGGATAGAACCCAGGGTCCTGCACATATGAGGTAAACTAGGTAAGCATTTGACCACTGAGTTACATCCATAGCCCTTGAATTTGTTTTTTTTTTTTAATAATGGAAGAGCAAATTGCTGGGTGTGATGGCCCATGCCTGTAATCCCAGCACTCATAAGGCTGAGGCAGGAGGATCGTTCTGAGTTCGAGACCAGCCTGGGCTACAAAGTGAGCTGAATGGCAGTCTGGACTGCATAGGGAGACTATGTCTCAAAAAGACAAAAAAAAAAAAGAGCAAGTTTCCTCCTTTTGCATAGGCTCTTGACACATCATATATATATTATTTTGAACAAATAACACCCTTACAAAAATAATATGGTAACAGCATTGAGAAATGCTGACCTGCCACCCTCAAACTTAAGCAAGACATGAAAGCTGAGCTCCTTCACACCTGAAGAACAACACGGCCAGCTGGGTGCTACAGGAACACAACAAGTGAAGGTGTCATACAGACAATGCTGCTTGAGTGATGCAGTCTGAGTTTATTAAGCACATTACTTGTTTCAAGCTAAATCATAATTTAAAGGGAACTCGTGTCTTACCGAGTTTTCAGTTTGTTATAGTTAAACTACTCTGAAGGGCAGCAGTTCTTGAAACATTGCAATCTGGTCTCAACTTCTAAGTTGTTGGGAAATCTACAGTCATTATTTTTAAGAGATACAATATTCTGGGCTAACAGCTATTCAGAGTAACAGCTGCAGGCATCTATACTGCCTCTACCAATAGGTTCTCACTTATTCCAGTATTGTCCTTGCTTTGTCAGAATACAATACTTGTATATTTAGAACCTTTAACAGTTCATAACTTTGAGAAAAGAAAAAGCCTTTTTGTTTTTTAACTGTAAAACATTGCCATTTTCTTATTTACAAACACGCATCAGAGTGGTTAATCTAACAAATTTTTTCATTCCTGTAGCATTATTTCCTTCTAATAACTTTCACATATCCACCTGTTTTCAGTGTTTGTCCACATCTGAACCATATTACATATGTTCTGATACACAAACATCACACAAGATAAAGTGTCAGGTGTCTTTAGCAAAATAAATGGTCTAGATTCTTGTTGCAAAATATTAAATAAAGAAGCTTTCCTATTGATTGACTAAATGAATGCTAATCCATGTTTTTTTCTTTCCTTATAAATATATCTTATACTTGAGTTTGAGAAAATTGTAAGCTATCATTTGAAAACTCAATAAGACTTTGCTAATAGACTCAATTTCACCACCATTATTAGAGTGCACGTATCATCCACCCCTTTGCATTTACTTTCTGATTTGTCTAGTATTGTACCTGTGAAATGTTTTTCTCTGCTGACTTTCTTCTTACCATTATGGGTAGAAAATGGAAATTTCTAATATGTCAATGACCACTGAAAGCCAAAAGTAGACTTAAAATTGTGTCTCTCTGGCTGGGTATGGTGGTACACGCCTGTACTCCCAGCACTCAAGAGGCTGAGGCAGGAGGATTGTTGCGAGTTGAAGACCAACATAGGCTACAAAATGAGCTCAAGGCCAGACTGAACTGCACAGCGAGACCCTGTCTCAAAAAGACACACACACACACACACACACACACACACACAAGTGTCTCTATTCTTTCCTTATTTTGGGCATCACAATAAGTAAACCACAGGCTGATGCAATGGTTATGATAGCATCCTCCAGGCAATTCTTTTACTTTTATTATTTTAAACTTTTAAAAAGGCATAATTGGGACTTCCGGGAAGATGGCGACCGGGTAGGCAGCAGAGAGAGAACCTCCCAGAGGATTACCACCCAAACAATGAAATATAGCAATATGAAGACAGAAATAAGGACTTCCGGGAAGAAGACGACCAGCCGAGAGAGCGAGTGTGGAGGGAAGAACGGCTTCAGCTCCTGAACCCGACAGAGAACGCGCTACTGGGACA
>PVLD010005405.1:0-112476 GCA_004027595.1 Dinomys branickii | reverse complement strand
AGGTGAGAGTCCAAGGATATAGATAAACCCAGGAGTACAGTTATTATCACAGGGAAGATAACTGATTGAGTGGTAGGGCAAGGGAGATGAGGGAGGAGAAAAAACGAACTGATCAAAAGGGCCATCATCTGTGTAACCTGAGTAACAAAGATGAAGGTAACATTATGTAGGACAGCATCCAGAGCTAATTCCCTTCTATCTTCTCTATAATTCTGTATTTCCTCAGTCGTTTTTGTGCTAGCAGAAATGAAGATAACTTTATATTATACAGCATCCAGTGCAAATTCCCTACTATCTTCTCTATAATTTGGTATTTCCTTTAATGTTTTTGTGTTAACTAATGTGAAGATAACTATGTAATACAACATCCAGTTCTAATTCCCTACTATATTCTGTATAACTTTGTATTTTCTATATTGTTTATGGCTTTTCTGGTTCATATGTCTCCATTCTTTTGTCTTTAAAATAAAATTAAAAAAAAATAAACAAACATACAGACCGACCAAAAAAAAAAAAAAAAGAATTTTTGCTGTTTTATTCCTCATGACTTTTGAGTCTAAAAGCCATCCAGAGAGGGAGCTCGTCAGTGCTGTTTCCTCCTTCTAAGTGTCAAATCCTCTCTAGAAGCATCTTACCCTTGTTCACACTCTGTTTTAGTCTGTCCAGCGTCTATAACAAAGCACCATAAAGGGAGTAGTTCATAAAAAAGTAGAAGTTATCCCTTAAATTTTGGAGTCTGGAAGTCCAAGAAGTTCAGGGAGTTGGCAGATCACGGCTGGGTCTGCCTCAGTGTTCGCTGATGGCTCTTGTAGCCATCTCCTCGCTCAGGAGAAGGACAAGAGGGCTCTTCTGGGTCTCTTTTATAAGGGCACCACTGCTGTGCGTGAGGGTTCTGCCTCCAGGACCTGAGCACATCGCAAAGGCCTCACCCCCAAATCTCTTCAAATTCGCAGTTAGGTTTCAACTACCAGTGGAGGGGCGCACATGCGGGGAGCAGCACTTCAGGTTCTTCAGGTACTCACTATTTCTGTTTTGTTTTGCAATTTTATCTAGAGTTTATAACTGGTATCTGCAAGAGGACTGCTCTGCCAGGAGATTACACACCCTACGGGAGGCAGAAGCATCTCATTATCTTTGTATCCCTGTGTCCAAACAATGTCTGACACGCTGTATGAGCCTGCGGGAAACATTTTGTTTTGATGGAATTAAGTAGAAGGGCATTGTGAAAATGAACAAATAAGTGAAAGGAAGGGGAGGAGAAAAGCTGATTCTCATAGTTTATACTGATTTTTTTGTAATAAGAAACACCTTAGGAGGCATAAAGAACATAATAAAGAGGACTTCGGAACGAAAGCTGCAAGCTCGCGTGGATGACAGGACGGCGTGAGCCGGGGAGCGGGCCTCGAAGGGCACTCATGACGGCGGCACCCAGGAGGTCAAGAGGCGTCTGTGGGAGTTTCACCTTCTCCTGAAATATGCACTTCCCCAGGGCCGATCCTGGATACAGATCCCACCCACTGAGGTTTCCTGGACTTTGGCATTAAGCTCAGAGAAGACACCTGGTTCCTGAGAAATTCCCTTGAAAAATCTTAGTTTAGACAAGAGCAGAGGCAAATTGGCTAAAAGACAATAAAGAGAGCAGTGCAATAAATAGCACATTACCCACCAGGGAGGCGTCTGCAAGGGCGCGACGGGCTGGCGCTGGACTGCCTCTTACTTACTATCTCTACTGATGACCAGAAAGTGGCGTAAACAGCTTGCTAGTGAAGCACCAGCCAGGCCTGCCATGGGCGACCCCTTCACTTGGAAGGCGGAGACTACAAACTGAGTGAACATAGCAAGGGTAAGACACTGGGCAGAAGAACCAAAGAGACGAGAATCAGCAGGAAGGAATATTGTAACTGCCAAGAGAGGAGTAAATGTAGCTTTCTGATGGCAGGGAGCAGAACAAACATGAAAAGAAGCACACACCTGGAAAGAACCTAAAAACATAAGCCCGGAAGGCAACCAAGGGGGCCGGCCTGGTATGATATTCCTGAACCTTGATTCCTCACCTTTTCTCACTTCACAGACTATAAATGGTACTGAGGCTGGTGACCCGGGTTCCTCCACAGCCTCAGAAGACAGAGAGCTCTGCTCCCTGTTGTACTTCCTATGGCCCCCACACCTTCAAAGTGCTGGCGGCTTTCCACTTGAGGATTAGCTGCCGTGGCCCCTTCATGAGTGAATGATGTCATAGGTAGGTGGGCGGGTGGGCAGGAAAGCAAGACGCCACTACCTCATGGAAAAAATTACCTTCCAGGGTAGAAGGTATAGGCCAATGGCAAAGGGCATGCCTAGTAAGCACAAGGTTGGGGCGTCCATCCCCAGCATGCGCGTGCACACATACACACACACACACACACACTACTTTGCACCCAATCACTGATGCATTCAATTCATTTCACAGCTCTTAGGTCCATCAAAGGTGATCTTGTTGACCTATTAACTTACTTATTGTTTGTCTTCCCCCAAGAATGCAGTGTGAGGTCTCCTTGGGGTGGTGGTTAGCACCTGTATTTCCAGCCGAGTAGGAGGCTGAGACTAGATGATCAAAAGTTTGAGGCCAGCCTAGGCAACTTGGTGAGACTCTGTTTCAAAACAAGATTTTTTAGACTGAGGATTAAACCCAGGGAGCACTGAACAATACCCCCAGTCCTTTTTACTCTTCTTATTTTGAGACAAATCACTGTTGCTTTGTGACTTTGTTTCCTTTTCTGTCAAGTGAGCACCTAGGGCAGGATTTGTTTCTGCAATGGTTCTTCCAGCAAATATTTACTTTCTAATTACTATCATCCAGGCACTTACAGTATATTGGCTGAAGATGGATGTTGCTAAGTTGAGCATGACAGACAAGGCCCCACCCTCGTGGGAACTCAGGTTCTCATGGGGAAGACAATGAAAAACCATAAATAAGTCAGCCAGATCATGTCTATTAGACCTACGTGCTCTGAAGGGAACCTGGTACATGGAATGACTCCCGGTGCAAGGTGGTTTCTCCAAGGAGCTGTGCAAGTATCCTCCTGTCCTGCATTCAGGGTCCCGCTGCCCACCTGCTTGTGATGTCTCCTCAGAGTTCTTCTCTGTTGGGAAAGTGTGGTCCTCATAGCAAGAGAAAATGCTCAACAGCTAACATGTCCCAACCACCCGTGGAGAGGAAACACAATTAGGAGCTTTGTTCTGAAGAAAAAACTTGAACTTGTCTGTTGTAGTCAGGCTTTACAAGGGAAAATATTTAATACAGGACACATAATTTATAGGATTATTTTATAATATTACTCCAAAGAGTCAAATGCAAAAGAGTGCAGGGGGTCTGTCCACACACTAGAGACCCAAAGAATCCAGCAGAGGCCCTGAATCCCATGGTAAAGTCCTCCACGAGTCCAACCGGAAGCCTAAAGCCCAGGACAATGTCTCATGCACATCTCTATCAAGGATCTGCCCTGGGAAACCCCAAAGGTCAGTGGTGGAAACTAGAAAGTCTGCACCAGTGGGATGAAGGATCTGTGCCAGCAGGCTGAGGGATTTGCACTGGATCCAGGAAGTGATGCTCAGAGTAAGAACCAGAGATCCCTAAAGAGAACTGCAGCCAACCTCAGTGACAGTGAGGGCCTGAGTTCCTCCAGTAATGAGAACAGCTGAGTTCATATCATGAAAAGAAGAGTAAAAGCTTTTCCGGGAGAATCAGCAGTGCACTACCCTCCCCTCCGGTCCTCCTTTCATGCTGTTGGCAACAACTCCTCAGGTGGGCCTTCCACACCTAGAACTGTGCTGGTTCAGTTCAGCTGGGTGTTACAAGTCGACCATTAGTTCATCCACCATGTACTTGACTGGGAGCTGGTGGACTCTGCCCTCAGCGAGCCGGCAGGTGCACGGTGCACCTCGGAAGTCTGAGAACATGCAGCTCCCAGGAAAGCAAGCTGCAGCCTGCGGGAGGGTTTAGGGTTCCACGTTTCACCCCTCCTACCTTTGCAAACAAGTTATTAGCAGTTTTACATTTTCCCTTAAGGGAATCAGTGTTCATTCACCTTGGCGCCTTTCTGGCACCAAGCCATCTAGACTGCTCACAGATCCTTAACAAGAGCAGCAGAGAAAGAGGGAAAGGGAGGATGGGGGAAAGAAGGGAAGAAAGAAGAAAAGGAGGGAGGGAGGGAGGAGGGTAGATGCTATGTTAAATGCTTGCTACAGAGCAGACAGAAATTCACTGCAGCGACCACTGGGGAACAGCGGGCTCTTGGGTCCCGTGGACCCACACATCCGATGCACTTTCTGGCACTTAATCATTCTTTTAGACCTCTGAAGGGAAAGTGCGTGGGTGCATTAGTTTACTAGGGAAGGGCTCTGCTTCCTTCATGGGAACAGCCCGCACTTTCTCACACCTCTTCTGGGTTGAATGGGGATTGAGTTTGAAGGGATCGAAGGCCTCCTGTGTCAGAGGCGGGGACACTCAGCCTAGAGAACAAAGGTGGGTAATACAGACTGCATGTTACTCTCCACACCAGACCTCTCACTTTAACACGACAAGTATAGTTTCTTAATACTGGCAGTGGTGGCTCCTAGAAGTTGAAGCAGGGATCTGTGCCCTTAGAGTCAGCATCTCTTTTGATGTGCATAGCCTTCCTCCCGGCAGAGACTCACCGCTCCAGCAGGGAGTGTGACTGCGGGGTTGGTTTGGCCCATTCTGTCCCATACCTAATCTGTGATGGACAGTGTTCTAAAGCCCTGGGAATATAGCCGTGAGCAAGCAGAAAAGTCTTGCCCTCATGGTAGCTATATTCAAAGGAATGATATGTTTCTGTGTGTTTTAACCTTACCCTGTGTTTTATTGGCTTCCTCTGCCCCTTCCTGAATCTAGACCTGGACACAGTCCCCTCGCTCTGTGTTGCACCCATCAGGCTACAGTGGGAAGAGCGGTGAGGAGGCTTGAGCCTCACTGGTGAGTCTCAGAGGGCCTGCTGGGGCTTGCGGTTCAGCTCTCTGCTGTGGTCTGGACATTTGTATTTCCCTTTCATTTGTTTAAATCCTCACCTTCATAGTGATGAAATTAGGAGAAGTGACTTACAGAGCTGATTAGGACCTGAAGACAAAGCCCTCCTGAATGGGATTTGTGACTTTATTAAAGGCCAGAGACTTCTCTCTGCCCCTGTGCCATGGGAGGACACAAGCCAAAAGTGGGCCTTTACTAGATAAATCTCTCTTGAGTTTGGTTTTCCAGCTTGCAGAACTGTGAAAGATAAATTTCTATTGTTTACAAACTCTCTAGTTCATGATATTTTACTATACTCGGAATAAGCCAAGAGACTGTCCTCCTCCGTGGCCCGCCCTGCTGCAGGCCAGGTCTTGCGTATTATTAGGCAGGCTGTCTTGCCCACTTTTGGGGTTCAGGGTCAAGAAACCCACCAGCTTTCCTGTGTAAGTCACACTCTTCACTACCAACTTCATTAGCAAAAAAAGACAATTTAGAGCCCTGTCTTTTTGGGTGTGACTTCCCTTGTCCTCAGAAGTTTGTCTGGGGTAAGAAATGCTATTTGCTGTGCTCTCTCAAATCCGAAAGAGGCTTATTTTGTACTGCTCCATTCTGCACATACAGCAGACAATATTTAATACATGGCTAATGTGTAACTTTATATACACCATCAGTCAAGGACTGACTAATGACCATTATAAAACAAATGACAAGAAAATCTCTCTCCTCTCGTGAACACTAAGGCATTTAATTTACTGAGCCAGGCATAGAAGTTTAAATCTGGAAATTAAAGGCATGTTTCACAACTTGAGTGGGTGTTTTCTGTTGCCTGTTTACACTGGATAATGAACATTACTCAACAGTTAATGGTGGACATTAAATTGTAATTATCCATTATTTACATGTATACTTCTTTTATATGTGAACACATAGCTTACAGTCATTGCCAGCTCCTGTTCTGGGATACCCAGTGAATCCTCGATAAGTTCAAAGGACACCACCAAGGTTTTCACTTTTTAAAATTCAGTGAATCCCAATTCACTTCATTTTGAAAAGGACAAGATATTTCACAGGGCATGTTTGGGGCATCGTGGGGTAGACTAGGACAATGGACGTTATGTTCCCAAATTAAAGGGCAACTTTCCAATCTATAAAATTAGGTTTGAGTACTTCACCTGATCTTCAGGATCCAGTCCCACCCATATTTCTACAAATCTCTAATTTCCCTACTTGTCTTTTTGGCCAAATCACACAAGGTAAGTTTTTCTTAGAAACCAGCTGTTCTGACTCAGCACAGGAGCTCACATTCACAGGTAGTGAGACTGGGTGCTCCGGAGCCCAGGCTGGCCCCGAGCTCCTGGACTTCAGGGATCCTTTCGCTTCACCCTCTTGAGTAGCTGGGACTATGGGCTTGTCCACCATACCCAGCCTTGGTCATATCATTCCTGAGTTCTTTATAGTTACATGAATACTTTCACATGTGTGCTTGTGCAATACATTTTTTAAAAAATACTGGTTTACAGCATAAATATTCCTTCCTTTAATTCACAGAATTAAGCATAGTCTCTTCGGTAATAAGGTAACTTACAGGTTGCCAGACTTCATTTCATATCCCCAGATTTTCCTGTTAATATCACGTCTAGCCCCTCTCCAATGTGCTCATGTTTTTCTCCTATACTCCTCCCAGTGTCACCTTTCTCTGCAGCCTGAGACCCCTTCTTTTATTTGAGGTACCTGCCAAAACCTGCTGTTCTAATTTCAAAGCCCTTTGCGCAGCTCTGTCTGGTGGAAATTTTCTAAAAACCAATAATTTACTTCAAGCTCAGTGAGAACGTGGTATTGACAGACGAGATAGAGTCATTTGTTTGTGTCTGCCTTATTCAGCAGACATTGTTTGACTACTTGATATGTCGTAGAAACTGTGCTAAGGACAGTGTAAGGGTGATCAAGGCATCTCCCTGGACTTGAAGGAGAAATGAGATATCAGATAAGGATTGGTAGTGTCTGGGAACTTTGCTACCACTTACGCTGTGCTCATGGCAGACACTGATAATCAACCACAGCACTTTTCCACAATTCAATATAGACTCAACATCACAATCCTTTTCAACCCAGTGCTCCAAACAGCTACTATCAGTGGGTTGGAGCCAATATACAAGATGAAATATATCGCCATGCCCCAAGTCAGACCTGCATAGAAGATGGAAATAGAGTTATGTATTATCCTAGGTAGACTCTTTTTGGCAAAATATAGTTATTTCACACTTCTTGACTAGTGGAAACTGAAGTGTATGGATCACCATAGCCAGTGCGTATCATGCCAGATACCATGCTAAGAGAGTTCACACAGGACTCATAATCCTCGTGACAACTCCACTGGGTCAACACACTGCCCTTTGCCTGTGTTTGAAGAAAAGGAAATCTATGCACAGCAAGAATATATTTGTATACACATAGATACATATATGTATATACCTGTGTGTGTGTGTGTGTGTGTGTGTGTGTGTGTGTGTGTGTGTGTATATACCCATATATATATATAATCTACAAAAAATACATCAGGAAAAGAAAAACTTGTATACATATTTTAATATTTATTGCGACATCGTGAGTTCAATACAAGATGCCTTTGGCCTCTATAATTACAAGATGTGATCAAAGTGGTGGCCATTAGCTTTCAGACCTTTATTAGTAAGACAAACTGCTGAAGTATGTATATATTTTTGGTGGACTCTGTATATATACATATATAAAAGTATCAATACATATATATTTGCATATGCATATAAACACAAATCTGAGTCTTACAACTGGCTAAATTACAACCAGCACTAAAGTGGAGTGCAAGCTATTGGGACATTTAAAGCTCTCTATACCTATTTGTCATCCCAAAACAAAACAAAAATATATTATATAAATTGTCACTGGTGCCCTAAATCTGAATATCAATGCTCCCTTTTCACAGAGCAAGAGCACATCCTGCAGCAGGCAACTGTCCCCTGAGGCAGGGGGTTGGCAGTGAGGTCTCTCTCATCCACCCTCTTCAGGTACCAAGCAGGCCTGGTAATGCGGATTCAGGGCTGCATTACTTCAGACAGCAAAATCATGGATTTTTCTTTCTTTTGCGATGAGGAGCAACCATGGAAATATTTTTAACTACCTAGAGATTCACTGGTTGCTTTATGGAAAAGTTGTGAGCAGATTTGTCAAACTTAAAGAAGAATTCCACATTTTTTTTTTTTGCAAGAAAGAAGTACTTTTTATTTTCAGGCCTTCACTATGATGAGAAATGTTGCCAAGCAGATATTTTTGAACAAATAAACACATTTCATCTGTCCCCTTGAGGTAAAGGTGACATTTTAACATGTAAGAAAGTCTTTCTGAAAAGCAGATATATAAAATGCATTTTAGAAATTGTTTGAATTTTTCATCTGTTGGTACAAACTGTACAAATGTGCCGCATGTCAGCACTCTTTAAAAAGTTGGTGACATAATTTTCTAACCTGCCTAAAGATTTTCCAAGCAAGGAGTTCAGTGGGCTTTGAGCCCATTTGTTAAAGAGTACAAACAGCCCAAGAACAGCACAAGGTTACTTGGTAAGAACAACTGCTAGATATCAAGGGAGTTAAAAATGTGTGTGCCAAATTTCAACAAAATTTGCATAATTCGTAAACAAGACTGAAAAATAAGCCATCATAATTTACTGATTTCAGTCAGTGATGCATTCTTCTTTCATCTTTCTGGGCCTTGACAAAGGGAACTTTTCAGTTCTGACAGCCTCAGACTAAGACTGAATTATTCTGCCTTAGAACCAGTACTGCATTTGTCTTGATAGGTCCAACAAAGATTTCCTGATCTCTTCTTGTAAAGCATGTTAATTCTTTTTGCACTGTTGGAAAACACAATTAAGACCCATTGATGAGTTAGTGTCCTGAGGATCCAGTCACATTCTGAAAGCAAGTCTCTGAACACAGAGGACTTGGGGGGAGGGATGCTAGATCCACATGTATATCAAAGGAAGTTGCATTTTACAAACTGAATCTAATTAGATTCATCTACCAGATTATAAATCAAAACCTTAAACCTATCCCCAGGTCTAAAAACCCTAAAATTTGGCCCAGGGCAATGTCATACATTGTACGCCATGACCTACCCTAATGTCAGAGGGGGCAACCTTCAGAAGAAGAATGAATGAAGGTTGCTCTGTTTCTGGATGGACTCTTTCAGTGGCTACCTGAGCTGGCTGGGGTGGCTCTAACCACCACTGTCCCACCCAACTTAGCACAGTCTCTGGAAACATTCTCCCCTTGCCACGTGGGCTGAGAAGTTGCCCACCACTCTTTTTCCCTTCTATTCACACAGATAATCCAAAAGGTCAACAGAGGATTCATGAGTAATTAATGTAATCTTCCCAAAGCTGAAAACATTAGAGGAAAGTTTATCTGGAAGCTCAAGAATTGCACCAGAGCACTGAGAACATGAAAGGCATTTCAGATTTCCTTTATTGTAGAAAATGTCTGAGATAATCAACGCAAAAGGAGGAAAGATTATTTTGATCCAATTTTAAAGGTTTTGGATCTGATGGATTGGCCTTGTCACTGAGGTGTATCATGAGCAGAACACATGGTGGAATCATTCACCTCATGGCTGGAATGCAAAAGGAAGAATGAAGAGAGATTGTGGTCCCACAACCCATCCCAGAGCCTGCCCCACAGTGACGTGTGACACCCCATGAGACTCACTTCTCAAAGGTTCCCCTACCCTGGACAGCACCATGTCAGGAGCCAAGCCTTTAAGAAATGGGTCGTTGGGGGACATCCCAGATCCACATTACAGCAAAAGAAATTAGCAATATCATTTGGAATCTCCCCAGAGATCAAGCCCTTGCATCTTGTGATCAGGCCTGATGAGAGCAGGTGTTCATCTCTAGACAGCTGGCGATATTGACTTTCTACCCAGAAGACTCCTTTTCATGCAATCCCTCCAAAGTTGGCCTAGATGGTCTCCAAGCCTCTCCTTGAAGCTATTTCATAGAGCTCCTGGGTACTGAGGACTCCTTAGAGGAGTCCAAACACCTCTGGGAATGATTTACGTCCCCACTTGCTATAAGATTCATCCTCCCAAGGCCTGACCCACTTCCCCTCACATTGCTCACCATTCTGATTTGTGTCTTCCTCCCTACTTTGTTCCCCACACTCAGAAGAACATTAGGCTGAAACGAAATTTTTCTTGGTGATGACGGCAGGTGATTTAAAGGCTTGAAAAAAATTTTTTTCTCTTTTAGGGCTGGGGATGCAGCTTGCCTACCAGGCATAAGGCTTTGGGTTTGTTCCCCAGCCCTGCAATGAATAAATAGATAAGTGAGAGGTTGAGTGAATAAATAGCAAGTTCATGGAGAATGAGCAAAAGTCAGAAGTCAGAGGTGTAGGTAGCTCGGGGTAGGGAGGTACTCTCTACAACGGGCAGTGGGCAGGACATCTGGGATAAGGAAGAGAAAGGTGAAGGGATTCATTGAGCTGAACAAGACCTGTGTGCCTCATAATAGGAAAGCTATGTCAAATGTAACAGGACAGTAAACATGTGATATGGTTTTCAGGGTTTGCATGTTCAGAACCTGGTAGGGCGTTCAGACTGGAAGGGCTGCAAACTCACTGTAATGGTCAGCAGCCGAGCAGACATACTTTGCCTCTTACTGGATGCAGCCCCTATCCAGGTTTGTTGAGCTCTATGGACTCACAGGGTAGACAGAGCTAGGACTGGCCCCAAGGAGAGCCTGAAGTTCTAGAAATCCATGTTGAGTATTACTATAAGCTGGCTATGATGCTGAGCACTTTAAGTACATTATCTTGTCTGATCCCCAAATAATCTTGTGGTAGCAAACTATCATCTCCATTTGTGCAGAAAAGGACCTGAGTTGCTGAAGCCTTGACAGCGATTCCAGGTCACAGAGCTCATCCTGTAGGAAACCCTGTCCTCTTTACAATCCAACTTCTTGGCTTCTCAATTAGAAAATTAGAAATTCTACTCCCACCCCCACCCCAACATATAACTTATTCTTTGTTAGCAGAGTTTTCATTCTGTACTCCATGAAGTGACAACAGAGAAGTGACACTGATTGACTGAGAGTGTGACTGAGGCCTTGGCCCTGCTTCTCACCAATTAGGAGAAGATGATTCTCTTCTTACATTCCTAAAAGGGAAGCCATCCTACCTCTGCCTTTGTGGCTTTCCTCCAGGTCTGTCTGTGAGCCTTAACGCTGGTACAGAGGGATCACACACTCAGCACTTCTGACCTCTAGGGAGTGATGCTTTGACTTTATAAAGGCCTTGGTGAGGACTGACATCTATTTTCCAGGTCATTCAACACAGGTGCCTTCAGGTGGTTTCCCTTTCAGACACAGATCACACTAGTCTTTGTAGTCCAGTACAAGCTTCAGCAACATACATATGGTTCTCCCAAGGAATAACTAGAATGCTTTGGTTGTTGGGGGCCTAGGGCTTGATGGCATATTCTGTGTTCCATATGTTTTTGGCATCTGAGACCCTGTTCTGTACACTACCTTTACTCAAGTGATTGCATAGTTACTTCAACCTCCAAGCCTCAATTTCCCCACCTGTAAAATTAAGATGATGACAACCACAATAACAAAAATACCAATTAGGATCATTTTTTGTATAAGGCACTGTGATGAGCACTTATCATACTTGGATTCAATTCTTTATGACAACACTACAAAGTCAGAACTGCTGTTATCCCCTATTTGTGGAATAATAAACTGAGACACAGACCCACAATCCATTGCATGATATGGATTTAATTAAGTTTGCCTGATCCAGAGCCTTAATTTCCATGCTTCTTCTATTCCCACTTCAAAATGTTGCTCTGAGGCATTTATAATCTCTGTGTGACAGTACTTTGTAAATAGAAAAGCAAAAGTAAGATATTGATCCCATTATTCCTATTATTCTAACTACATGAAAGGAGAATTAGAAATAAGAGATACAGCTCATGCCTTTAAGACATTTATAATGTAGAGGATTATATGGGGGAAAAGACATCAAAAATATAAACAAAAAAAATGTCCAACCATGTCAAGCAAACAGCAAAATAAATAGCAGAAAGAAATATCCATGTGCCTGGAGAATGATGAGTTTCTAGAATGCAAAACCTGATGACATTGCTATGGTGAGACCTCACAGGAATATTCGGCTATCAGGCTAGAGGGTGGTAGAAGCATTACAGATAGAAGAACCCCAATTCAGTTTCAGGGGTACCTGAGTTTGAAGCTGAGGGTGCAGGAGGCCAGAGCTAAGGAAGAACCTAAGACTAAGTCTAAGACACAAGAGAGGGCAAGAGAGGCATTCGCCTCCGAGGCCCTAATTGGATTTGCAAAACTATAATGAGCTACTGAAGGTATCTAACAAGAGCTATGATGTAATTCAAAATACATCAGAGCAAGACATACCAAAAAGCCTGTGAAGAAAACAGCCCAGGGTAAGGAGTTAGTTGCAAGTAGCTCAGGCACGAGATAGAGAGAGAGATGGCTGGAAGAACTATTAGAAGAAGAAATGTTCTCTCTGGAACTAGGCCCCCTGCGTGCAAGGGCAGTGTCTGGAAAGCTCACCACAGCACTCCGGGGGCCTGGAGCTTCACGCACACACCATAAATATTTGTTACTTAACTGGGCTTAATGAGGACAGAATGGGGACAAAGTAGAAAAGCAAAAGGAGTCAAAAGTTAGATTCATAGGGCAGTAATTACTAGCAGAGCATTTGTGTACCATTGATGACTGTATGAAATTGAGGAATTGATATTCAGCAACAAAATTAATTTCTGGTGTTCATTTGGAGGTGGCAGGTGTAAGTGAGATTCTTGGGTGAAAGATGAGGTTCAGAATATATGAGAAGTGAGGATGAGGAAGCAGAGTTAGAAATGCTTTGTGGACAAGTAGTTTGCAGTTAGCCTCTTATTTGGCAGAAACAGCTGGGAGGTTAGACACCAGGCAAAGGGCTTAGGTAGCCAGAACCTCAGCCAAATGCACTCAGAACAAGCAAGCAAGGAGACCTCTGCCACCACCGCTGAGTCAAGGGGAGTGTCACTTGGATTGCTAATCCTATGGGTGTGGGACATTGGGCACCTCTACTTGTACCTCTGGCACTGATGCTTCTGGAGATAGGGTGTTACCATTACCCTGCTGCCAAGGAGAATCTTGTACTGCCTTTGACTGTTGTGCAGAGAGAACTAAACTGGGGACAGAACCAAGGCTACTCCCGCACCTAGGGAACAAGAGAAGCCGACAGAGGCATGCTGGGGCCTCATTAGCAGAATGAGATTTCATTTCTCCCAAGATGAATATGGGATGAAGATGGTTCAGATATTGCAGTGCAAATCACATATTTTTATTTCAGAGGGAGAAAGGTGAATTCAGAGCAGGCAGTGCCAGAGGTTCACCCACTAGGCCTAGCTACACCCGAGAGAGGAGTGGGTGCGGAGGTGGGAGATCAGCTCCTGAATGCCTGAAAACTGTCTGCCAATCAAGCCCAACTTAATGCCTGCAATTAGGAGTTGTCTGTTTACAGTAAGAGACTCTTCCAAGAGAAAATGTAACTATTCCTGGAAGAAAGCACACTTCAATTTATGATCACCATTAACCCTTTGTGCCTCAACTTTCAGGGCAGGAGAGTTGGAAGGCGGTGTGAACTCATAGGCTCAATTTTGGAAAGGAGCCAGAGCCAACCACAGATCACTTGCAAGAACTCTTAGCCAGGATGACCTTGCTTGTTGACCTTCAGTTTGCTGCTTGATCAGTTAGTCGCAGCACTGTCCAATATGGCTCCTGACGAGGGGAGAAACGAGAAGGCAGAAAGAAAAGGAGACTTGTGTCTGTGCTGCTCATGCTATGTGCAGTGCTGTGGAGATGGGCTCATGTCCCCACTAGAAAGATGCTGAAACTGAACTTAGGACACAGTGTCTTTCAGAGCTATCTCTGTTTGACTCCTGTGTCCATAGTCCAACCTGTTAAAGGAAAGGAGGAACTTGGTGGGACATCCCAGACTTGCCTTGGCATAAGTATGCTGGGCTTCTTCTGAGGAAGACATGCAGCAGTAGCAGAGAGGGCAGCCAGCATTATCTAGACTTAGGTCTCCCTGGCTCAGGGCCCATCCCCTGCAGAAATAGTGGGCCTTTCCTCTGGCCATAACAGTTAACTCACTAGTGAACATGGGGCTGCAGCCTTGACCCTACACACTTTCAGTTTGTGCCTGCTCTGCACACCAAGGGCTCCACCAGCCTCAGCTCCATCACAGAGCCTGAGAAAGGCTCCCTGAGGGACCCTGAAGGGCTGGCATTGCCAGAAGGGGTGCTGGAGGGATGAAAACACAGAGACCCACTATAATGCATGCATCATAAAGATAGGAGTTGGGTTTTTGTTTCATTAAAATGATTTTATTAAAATGCATCTTAAGTTCATTTGCTTCTGCGTTCTTGGGGTCAGAACAGGACTAAGGAGCACATGTTAGGCACAGCCAAGAAACACTTCTTGAATGACTGATGGAGTGAACCAATAAACGTCCAAGCAGACTCTGGTGCCAAGGATGCCATCAGATGAGGACTGGGGCACACAGCAGGGTGACCCTCATGCAGGGCACAGACTCTCCTGCTCTTCAGGTGAGTCAGGTGTTTTTGCTCAACGGCATCAGATCACTGCCATGTTGGCATTTGTTGCATGTCAATCACAGAGTAAAACAGAGCACTAAAACGCAAGTCTCTAGTGAGGTCAGAGCTGTTACAGTCCAGTTGCTCATAAGTCCTCCCAAGTGAAGGATGAGGTGTCCCGTTATATTGTACAGGCCTGTGTCCACAGTGAGGGTACATCTCATGCCCTGCTGCCCTTTCCCCTGCCATGAAATGGAAAGTTAGTGTGGTGGTACTGGCTCACACGGAATGTGCGGCACTGGTCTGGCAGAATCCTGGGAGGAGGCAATCCAGACCCGTTCCTCCTCTAGTTTATGGGGTCTTGCATTCTCTTGCATCAACGGCCTACTAACCCAGGTCCCATAGGGAAGAACACACACTTCAAACCTGCAAGCTATCTCTCACTCTCTTTTCCACCGTTAGTTCACCCCTGGCACATTGGAACAACCAGACATTTTGCATTAACAAGTAGAATATACTCAGATGACTGTTTCATACAAACTTGGATTTCTCAAAAAAAGAAAAGAAAAGAAAAGAAAAGAAAAGAAAAGAAAAGAAAAGAAAAGAAAAAAGCTGCAGGGATGTTGGGTCTGGAGACCCTCTTAGAGACCAACCATAGCAAGCCTCAGAAGTCTCCCCAGTGAACTGTCAGGTTAATATGCACCCAGTGTATTCTGCCACTAAGGAAACTGAACTTAATTTGTTATAACATGAAGCAGCTATTTAGCATTTCCCCCTCCTCCTCCTCTCCTAGTTAATTCTGAGTGGAGATAAATCTTGAAAACAGAATTGGAGGGCACAGTGGGGGGCCCTGCAAAGTTATTTGGCTTGCAGCGTCCGAAGTGCCTCTTTGCTGTTTTCTGAGCAATTAAAAATTATGCAGGAAATAAAGTCCCTCACAAACATTATAGAGCCTGAGTGTTGGGATAATTTGCTTCTGATAGGGGCTCCTTGGGTACTCATGGGCATTCAAAAAATATCTCTGCTGCCCCAGGAAGTGTTCTGAATATGAGAAGAGCAGCTAAAGGACCTAACCCAGTGGATTTTCAGCCCTTTAAATCCTAGAGCATTCTGGAGAAGCAGGCAGCTGCTGGACTGTCAGCTCTTAAGCCAGGGAACAAAGGCTCTGGGAGTGGAATAGTTCTCCTCAGGCAACTTCTCTGAGTCAGTCACAGAAGCTCAGGTTCTCTATCTGCAAAAAAAAGTGGCCATGTGGCTCAGTAAAAGCTCCATCTCCCCGCTTGGTGGTGAGGTTTTGATCCCCGGCATTCCTTTCTTCAATCCAAGCGGTCACAACCTCTGCTAGTATGGATCTACTCTCATTATTTTCTCTCCTTTTGAGCTTCACATACTTTCCGATACAGCACATTCACTTAACCTAAGATACCACGGGTCATAGGGACCACTATCTTCTGGACTGCTAGAAAAGGAGGGGTGGGGCCGAGAGAACGCCGACACAGTGCTGAGCCCAGCTGAAGGGAGGTTCAAACGCAGAGGAAGCCAGAGTCTTCGCTTCCACCAAACACAGCATATGAGTTCTGCCGGATTCAGAGCTCTTTGTCTTCAAAAAGCAGATGTGGGCAAGTATTTTTCCTCCCTTCCAACCCTGCGGTCCCACCAGTGTGCTCTGCTCCAGGTACAAGACATAGCATGTAACCCAACCCTGGCAGAGTTGTGTGCCTCGGATTATTATGAGAGAGGAAGAGAGAGACAGACAGACAGACAGAGGGAGACAGACAGACAGACAGACAGAGACAGACAGAGACAGAGAGAAGAGAGAACCCTTTCTAGTGAGAAGGCAGAAGTGGGACTGTGGAGCCCTGGACAGCAAATGTTCCAGCCTCAAGCAGAAGCCCCGTTTGGCAGAGCAGCCACCCATAGGATGAGTGGCTGGGACAGAAGTGCAAGGACCTTGGTGGGTTCACTCTTCACTGCATTTGTCCTCAAGGTCAGTACAGCACCAACATGCTACCCCTTTGGCACACCGATGCTAAGTTTTTAACCCTTACTGTAAGGGTCCTGAAATTTGCAGACACCAGTAGAGGGACTAAGCCAGAGTGGCCTTTGCTCTCTTTCCATGCTCCCCTCCCTGAGACTGCCGTGTGGAAACAGGGGTGACGAACACCTTGATTTTACCCTGCACATTTCGCCACTGTCTTCCATTGTCAAGGTCTTGTGGACATAGGTCCTGCCTGTTTCTTTACTTAGGTAATGGCTGTATTTTCAATAGTGCATTTCAGTTTTTTAAAAAAAGAGAAAAATCAAAATGCCTCATGGGAGTGGAAGCAGAGGTCAAAGACAAGAACAAATATGCATAACAAAAGGCAAGAAAAAGAACTAAGAAGAACAGCAACAGGCATTTCTCTCCTCAAATTCCTTCTGTTGTTAATGTGTTCTTGAACCTTTCTTCAAACTCTTGTTTGTGGCAAGTATAGGTAGAGCTTGAAAATTGAGGGTAAATTTCTTTAAAAATTATAGAAGTAAAAATGTGGGCACACAATGCCTCATTGAACCTACAGTTGCCCTCACACTGTGAGACAGTTTGTATTTCTGAGACATTAATGAATACTCCCCAAAAACTTTTCTCTGTAAAACTTCATAAATCATCAGGGAATTATACTAATCTGTTTGCCCAATTTTAACTCTTCAGTCATTCCCACAGCCTCTGGTTTTCTATTGCAGGGACAGGTAAGTGGAAAATTGCTTTTGAGGTTTCTTTTGTACCATAATATTCTAGGGCAGGACCCACCTTGCTGTGTCCTCATGTATACCTGCTAGATTGATTTCATACTGCTCCTATTCAAAAACCCAATCTCTTTGGAAACCAGAAAGAAAATGAACAATCGTAGAAGACTGTTTTACCGGCATCAAGATCAAAACTTCATTAAACAAATTTATTTGTCCTTCGGTCCCTTTTAGGCCAGAAATATCTATTATAAATTGCCGTTAATCTCACATTTTGACAATATCTTTCATCTAGATGGATCCCAAAGTTTAGAGTGGGGTCTCACCATTTTTGATTAAAAACATTACTTCCTCTTCTTGCACACAAGCATATTGTTATGTTCTGTGTGCGTGTGTGTAGGCACACACTCCTTTATGGTGTTTTCTGGATGTTTATTAACTTACATGGAGAAATGTCGAAGAGAGGTGATATTTTTACCTTAGGGGTTTTTGATGAGAGCTTTTCCTCCAAAGAATGCCTTTTGTGGGAAATCAGGGAATGAAAGACATGTAAATAAAGCCTGGCACAGGGCAACCGCTTAAGTATTGTGTTTACATGGAGCCTGCTGGGAAATGCCGTGTGGCCTCTTCTGTCTGTAAGAGGAAAAGAAGTTTGAAACATAAACGTGCAGAACACAATGCCACCAGCTTTGAAGCTCTCTGAAAGATACCTGATGCCAATGGTTCCTTAGCAAAACCACCCCCTCTGTGAGGGTGTGAGAAGTGCTCCATTGCCTTCGGGCTGGATCTGAGGGCCGGTGCTGTCAGCTCCTTCTCTGTCTGAGCCTCTCCAGGTAACCACGGTCTCTCCCACCCCTGTGCTAATTCCTAAGGAGTCCATCAGCCCTGTGCCTTCCTGTTCCCTCTGTGGCATTAGGCCGGGAGCAAACTTCCATTGTGAACTGGGCCAGGAGCTGGTATACTCCAACGGGATCCCTGATCATCAGAGAACCTCCCTGGCCTCCCTTTTTGGAGTGGGCCAGGACCAGTCAGCCTCCATTTCCCAGCTCCAACTGGGGCTTTAACCCTCAGCCACCTGACTGTTTCTTACCTGTCTCTTCTCCCAAAGGTGATCTCTTCAGTACCTGTTTTGTGTGAGGTTTACTTACTTAGTCATTTATTTTTAGTCTTCTCAGCACCTTTTCCCCTTCCTGTCATGGCAGACTTCAAATTTTGGCAAACTGCCCACTGCCAGGTACAAAGCTGATGTGGTTTGGGTCGATATGATGTCATCTCAGTCCCAGCTCCGGCACTTAACACATGGCCCAAACCTAGTCAGTCAGAGTACTGATACCTTTAACTCTTTGGCCACAGTGATTGGTTTGGAGATGAGCACGTGACACTTGGTCTCGTGAGAATCAATCCTAGGATTTACTAAGAACTCTTCTATAGAAGAAACTCTTTCCACTATGCCATTCCTCAATTATAACACTGTTGACAGTAATGTACTCAAACGTCCAATCTGCCCTTCCTGTGGGAACCGTCCTGTACACTGTGAAATGTTTAACATCATTTCTGTCTTTTCCTACTAGTTACTAATAGAACCCTGCCCCCTTTGCCAGTTTTGATCATCAAGTAAGTCTCTTGATACTATAAACACCCATAGGAGTTAGAGTGATGTAGGGAAAATTGCCAATGGCTGTGAAACACTGCACTAAGCTGAAAAATTGTAAGCTGTGTGCCTGAAACTGTCGTCTGGGGCAAGGGTGGGGGTTGGGGAAACATTTTCCCTGAAAGTGATTCCAACACAGACAAAAGCACAGCCAAGAGAAGCCGTAGGCCAAGGCCTGACAATATTCTTTATCCTCCTAATTTTTAAATTCTCCCATGCAGTACACCACTTCCATCCATATGAGAATGCCCACTCTCACCAACTGTATCTGAGATGTACTGTAGGGCCTAACCAGAGCCAAAGTATGAAAATCTCAGATATCTAAAATTGCATACAAACATAATTCAGAATACATCCTAGATCCATAGGTAAGACAGCGCTGTGAAATTCCAGAGAAAATCTAGACAAATATTTAACGATCTGGGGTTAGATAAACAAAATTTTAAATAGGAGACTCAAAAGCACAAAGTATAAGAGAAAAAGTACTACACTGGACTTCATTAAATAAAAATGTTTGCTCTTTCAAAAGCAACATTAAGAAAATGCAAAGACAATATATGAGTTCCAACAAAATATGTGAAAAAACACATCAGCTGAAGCCCTTACATTCAGAATATGTATATAATTTTTTCAAATCAGCAAACAGAAGACAATCAGCCAAGAAAAAATTTGGGCATAACAGTTAAAGATACTTCAACAAGAATGATCCAGTCTTGCACCTTTAATAATGCTTCAGGGAAATGGTAGTCCCGTGGATTATGCTGCCTAGTGACACTGTAGCCATCTCAGTGTGTGAAAATACAGTCTATGACATTCACATGACAATGAAATGATTCAAAAGCACATTTGTCAGAACATATTATAAGGGATGGTGACTTTTAGCATATCATTTTAAGATAGAATAATTCTAATCTTAATGCAAGCCTCAAAATGTGTCTTGAGAATCAGCCCAGAAGGATTGTAAAGAGTTAACTTTGCAGCCCTGAGTTTGCTCTGGAATGCTTCTCCAAAGACAACCTTGCCTGAGTTGTTTCATCCCTCTCCTGGCCCTAGATAAACATTGCAACCATAAAGGAAATGTATGGTTATCTAAAGGGAGACATATAGAACAGAGTACAGAAAGTATATATCATTGTGGCTGGAGCCTGACTCGGTCATGTGGCACAAGGAAAACAACTGTGGCCGTGTTTAAAACATTCCAGTGTATTACCATGGAAACCAAAAACGTATATAAGGTGGGAACAAAGTCAGTTAAGGGCCACATTCCTGATCGGCAAATCAGGGATGAGGGGTGATTGGTCCAAATTAGTTTTATTAAATTAATAAAACTCCTTTTATTCTGAATGCACTCTTTGCTCTCCTGTGGAATTCAGCCCAATTTTTGCCATAACAATATCCCTGTCATTAAGCCTCATACGACTACATGTGAAGGGTAGACAAACACAAAAATAAGTTAAAAATTTAGCTATTAATGAACTATGACTCCAAGTCACAATGACATGTACCACCATGTACTCACTAGCATAACTAAAACTTAGAAGTCATAATACTAAGTACTGGCAAAGGTGTAGAACAAATGTAATTCTCATATGTTGTAGCTGGGAATTCAAAATAGTGCAGTCAACTTGAAAAAGAACTTAGCAGATCTTAGAAGTCTTATTCTATAACCATATGATTCCACTCCTAAGTATCTGCCCATGAGAAATAAAAACAGGTATCCACACAGTGACTTATACCTGTTGTTCAGTTCAGCTTTATTAATAAATTTCCCAAACTAGAAGTAACCAAATGTACTTCAGCACATGAAGGGCTGCTCCATACAGTGGGATAGCAATGATACACAGTCTAATATTACATTATGCTAAGTTAAAGAGGCTGGACACAAAAGACTAACTGTATAATTCTATTATTATTTTTATACAACTCTATTATACCCAATATTCTATATATTACATCAATGTAATATTCTAGAAAGGGCAGAGACCTAGTAATGTAAAGCAGATTAGTGGTTACCGAGGATCAGAAAGGAGACACAGGGGCTGGGGATACAGCTCAGTGCAAAAAGCGCCTGCCTAGCAAGCGCAGAGTCCTGAGTTCGATCCCCAGTACCACCAAAAGAAAAAAAAGAAAGGAGACACAGCAAGAAGCCAAAAGGCAAGTTCTGTACCAGTGAAAATTTTTCCTGCATATTTATTTTGGTGGTTATTATATGCCTGTCACTTTTGCCAAGCTAAAATAGATGCTTTTTGCATTGTACATATATTCATTCTCATAAAATACAGCTGCTCCCCAAAGGGACAGGCAGTAGAATGCGTGGGGCACCTATGTCTGTATTGTGACAGGGAGTGGGTTGCTCTGAAATGAAGTCAGCAGAGAGTAACTGTGTCAGGCTGTGGGCCGTACAGTGTCTCACAACTGCTCAAGTTTGCTTTTGTAGCATTAAAGCAGCTGTAGACCACAACAAATAAATGAGGGTGGCTAAGTTGCAATTAAACACAAAGGGCGCAGAAATCTAAATTTTATAAAATTTCCATATCATGAAATATCACTCTTCTTCTAATTTTTTCCTCTAATCATTTCAAAATATAAACACCATTCTTAGCTAGCAAGCAATACAAAAACAGATGGTGGGCCAGATTTGGCCCACAGGCTGGGGTTTACCAACCCGTTACAAATGTGTTAGTAAAATACAATTTCCATGACCGTATCAAGGCGGCGATGCTGCAGGTGAAGCTTCTAATATTCCATCTGTATTTACATGTAAGGGATCTTACACGTAGTAGAATGTTTTATTTAGTTTACCACAGTGCCTGCTTATTTGCCACATTGATACTACGTTTAGACTAGTGAGCTTTAAAAGTCAAGATTTAGCTTGCCTGCAAGCTCAAGGTCCTGAGTTCGATCCCTGGTACCACCAAGAAAAAAAAGTCAAGATTTACTTCATCATATGAAGTATAACTTTTGAAACTTGGAAAATGTATAAATTCACTTTCCCTTGTAAAGATACAAATCCTTTTAAATGGTTTTTTAAAGTTTTAATATATATTATGTATGAACTCCATGCTAGCCTGAATTATTGTTTTTAATTCATGGGCTAGATAAGAGGCTTTGCACTTACTGTACCCGCTGGAACGTTCTTCTCCCATGTATCATCACTTTCTTCAGCTCTCTACTTGAAATCTTGTATTTAATGAGGTCTTCTCTGACCATGCACCTCCTGCAGCTGCCCATAACATAGAAAGCCACCCAGCTAGCTCTCTTACCCTTCTTTCTTTCCTTTTGTTTTTCAAGGCATTTATTATCGTGTGTTATATTGGAGGGTTACTGGTTTATTTGCTTATGTTCTGTCTCTTCTTACTAGAAAAAGTCCCAAACGGGAAGAGACTTTGCATTTCTCAATTCTTCATAATCCAGGGCTCAGAAGTGTGTTTAGCATATAGTAGCTGGTCAGTATATGACTTGTTGAACAAATAACCTGGGGATGCTCAACGCATATGATTTTGGGGGACATCATCCAACAACTACCACATAGTCAGTAGAATTCTTCACTAACAATAATCGTCCCTCACTAACAAGAATTATGCTGAAGACCATTAACCTAGCACACCTACGCATGGCAGGAGAAAACAGGAATTCACATGCTGTAGTCAGGAAGGTGATGGGAGCTCTTTCCTTTGGGAAATACGGGTAATGAGGTTTTGAGCAACTGCCATGTTAGAGAACCTTCAGTAACCACACATTCTGCTAAGAAGCAACAACCATGTCCTGGCCTTTCCTTTCCTTTAGTTTAACTTAACCAAACTTCTAACTTTTTCTTGTCAGAATGTTTGTGTGAAAAACAGCTGACTATTTCCTAGGTGAGGATTTCCTAGGTGGGTGGGAGTGGCGTGCGAGATCCCTGGAAGAGGGTCCAGGCCCTGAGTCAGAGATGCCCACAGAACAAGGTGCTCGGTACCTACTTCTTTATGAAGCACGTATTGCTGTCTCCAGACTGCAGTGTTAAAATGTGGAAATCTGTGCCTTTGAAGTTCTTGACATATAATGTTGACATTTCAGACTCTCAGAGCTACAGTGAGAGATTAGACGATGGCTGGGAACAAAAATGACCTACAGAAGTGGCCATTGCTGAAGCGATAAAAACAGTTTTTGTTTTTAAATGCAGGAACCCTTTTCCTTTTAAACCACAAGTTAACCACGAGGAGAGAAGAAAGGGAGAAGAGACAAAAGAAAGGTGCAAGTTTGTTTTTAAGTTTCTTTACAAAACTTGACAGGAACTAACACATTCAAACTTTGAACAGATTTGTATTTGAAACAGTTTTGTTTTGTGCCACACATAGTTGAAAATATTTTCCCTGGAAAAATATGGTCCCTATTTCCTTTGTGTGTAAGAGTTGTGTCAAAATGAATCTGATGTTGACGTGTAGAAGACAGTGCTTGACCAAATTTAACTCAGACTGTTTTCTAAATACTTGCTCTGGTGTTGGGCCTTGCATGAGAACGTTGGTGAGTGTTTCTCATATATCTATGGTTTATTTTTATTTTTGCTGCTGGTCTTGAACTCTGGGCCTTGGGCATTGAGCTCCATGCTTTTCACTGAGCCACACCTCAGGCCTGTATGTAGTGATCTGAAGACAACTTTTTCCCTCATTACAATGCCTCTGAAATCAAATTGGCATCTTCAACTATACTTCTTTGCATTTTGTGTGATATGCAAAATAACATTATCACAGCTTATATCATTACCATTTGTGAAAGTGAAATAAGGTATGTACGAAGCACATTTTACTATGATAATTTTATTCTCTTCCCGACCAGGGACCATTCCCTGCCTTGCCCCACTCTGCTTCCTTATGAACCGTGTAGAAAGGCTGAACACAAAAGAAACATTTCATGTTATTGGCTCCCTGTCCCCATCTGAGGTCCAAAGCTTTAAATGTATAAGTTTTTCTTACATAGTCAGAATTTATGCTTTTCAACTTACATGAGAAAAGTTATTATTAGCAGACACCTATTTAACTAAGCCTGGATATTTCTTCCCTTTCTTTTTTTTCTTTCTGTAGCCAGATTCCTCACCTATTTACTGCTCTGATAATAAACCTAAATTTTTTTTTTTTTTTTTTTTTAATAATAAACCTAAATTTAATCCAAGATTTATCTCAGAAAAAAAGTAACATTTATGTTGTATCCTATACATATCCAACAATGTATTATCCTAGCAAGGCATGTCAGAAGCTACTAAATGTTCAGTTCTGAGAGTACTTTGCTTCGGGACCAGACTCTAAAAGTATAGGCTAGACTTCTTGGAAAGGGCACAGGCTATGGCCAGAGATCTGAATTTGAATCCCATCTATCCTTGGTGAGTTTACACACAACACTGGAATGATAATACCCACCTTTCCATGCTATGGCAAACACTGACTGAGAATGAAGTGTCTGACAAAAGGAGGACCTTCAGGGTGTTGTTCAGAGATGGTGGACACCAGAGAAATACAAGGAGTTGCTGAACCTTTTAGTCTCTTTCTGTGTCCTTGTTTGTCCAGTTTAGTCTCAGCATTCTGATATTTATGCCTTTGCCCTGCTACAGTCTAGCATCATACAAGCTGAGAACTGCTCTCAGTTGGATATCTGTTATCACCTATTTACATACATTCCAGCCTGAATTCAAAATGAGTCAGAGTCCTGGGCTGGAATGTTGGCTTTGGTGCTCATCAACTGTACCATCCTTGGCATTTGAATGACCTGTGTGCCAGTCAGGGGCCTCTGGGGAAACAGAGGCAGTACGGTGTGCTGAGAGAGATATGAGTGTAGACACGGGTATAGGTGTAAGGACAGATATGAGTACCAGCACCAATGTGGGTACAGGTAGATGTGTGGTACAGATGTAGGTACAGCTATGTAATTTTAGGAGGCTGACAAGTCCCCGAGATAGATATGCAGGAAAAGCGAGAGTCTGGAGACCAAGGAAAGCCAGTGGTTTAGTTACACTACAAACTTTAAGGTCTGAAAGAGAATGATCAGTGTTGTAAATTCCAGTCTAAAGCTGATTTAAGGCATAGGGACGCTTCAGTTCAAGTCTGAAGGCAGGAAAACTCGCTGTTCCAAGGCAGGCAGGCAGGAAGACCCTTCTGTAAATGGGGCAGGACCAGTCATTTCATTCCACTCAGACCTTCACCTGATTGGGTGGAGAGGGCTGGCCTCACTACGGAGGAGGCTACAAAGCCAAGTAGGCTGAGCCCCTGTGCATTCGATCTGAATCAGCCTCATAGGAACACTGGGAATATGCTTGACTGACTATGTAGGCACCCTGGGCCCAGTATGTTGACAAAGTCGCCCACCGTGCTGTTCCTGGCTCTATTGCCCTATTTGTGAAGAGGGCATTTTAACTATCATCCTGGATGGCTGTCAGGCTCAAATGAGGCCATGCATCAAAGCTTCTTGGTGTCTAATAAAGGTTCATTTTCCTTCTCTATTCAGTGTTTTAGGCATCCATGAGCAGGTCAGGGACTACCTTGACCTTTTGCTCTTTGCTTTGTTTCTCCTAGCTCAAGTCTATGCTCTAAACAAAAACACCAGTAGGACATCTCTACAATTAAAGCAAGCCTTCTGTAAACATCCACAAGCCCCGCCCCCACCCAGCATCACCTGGCAAGAACAGCGGATGTGATGTCACCCTGGGCGTGAGTCCTGCCCCACTAACTGGTGCTCTGTGTCCCTCACAAACTATCTGCTTCCCAGTCTAAGTGCTCCTTGCAAGGCAGGACCAATCAGATGGTCAGAGGAGTCCAAGTTTCACCCACCTAGAGTAGGTCTCAAGGAGTCCAGCTGCCCTTCCTCACCCGTCTGCTCTTTGCAAAGCACATTGCTAGGTCAGCAGGATGTGCTGGTTGTTTCTCCTGCTTGGTGCTCGGAAAGTGCGGTCATACATCACTTCAAAATCGCCCTGTGTTTTCTTTCTCAGTATTCCACTTGGGCCTCCTGCTTATGTGATTACCACATTTTCTTTCCAAATTGCACCCTAACTTCTATTCAGTGTTTCTTTCCATTTTACAATTTCCAGATTATAGCGATTTCTTTCCAGTGTGTTTAATCTTGAGTAAATCAATATAATACACTATTTCCCATCAATCTAATTTTAAGTGAATTGAATCTTGTTCTCACTTGATTTGGAGAAAGGGTTGGGTGAGGCTGCAGAAAGACCAACAATGATGGCATCGTTCTTGTCTGTGATTTCTTTGGTGCCACATATGTTTTCACATTAACCTTCCCTGGAGTCATTTCAGACCCAGTTCCTAACAATCTCACTTTGAGGCCCATCAACCTACCCATGCCACCAAGCTAAAGAAAAGGAAGAGTGAGTAACTAAATATTTGACTTTCCTTAGAGGTATTAAAATAAGCACAGTCCATGGAAGAACAGATCTCTGTTCTTATTTCAATGTGAAGCAATTACAGATCTTGAATTTAAACCTCAAATAATATGTCCAATTTATCCTGGCTCAAATAATACACCCAGTCTAAGTATATACATGTTTTCCCCCAGATCTAGGCTTAACAGCTATTGTCAGAACAACAGCTGGCAATGAGAAAGTCTGGACTTTCTGAGCACTGCTGGCATTCAACTTCTTGCCCTTCTGATATTTCAGATCTCTGTATAATGACTGGCAATTTTGATTAAAAAATTATAACAAAAATAGTGTTTTGGAAAGGAGTCACTCTTTGGCTGAATTAAATGGCTCTGCACCTGCAGCCAGTACTTTCTATCTCTTGTGGAAGCCTGGACGTGTGGCAGGGTGGTGGCCTTGGTCTTCTGGCCTTGTGACTGGGACCAGTGGTGGCAGTGTGGAGGACAGAGGTCAAGGCCATCATCAGGCCACCTCTCTCTCTCCTGACCCCTCTCGGAGCAGATGATTTCCACTAATAAGGCTTTGCCACTGACAAAATGGTTCCCTGAAAAAGACATGAATCTCTACCTGCATGTAGGTGTTTGTCTATTTTTACTTTAAGAAAATAAGCCTAATGGTGTTCCTGCACAGAAATCATTTGCAGTTTCCAGATTTACACAGGTTTGGAAAGCGCACCTCCTTATTGTAAGCGTGAAGGTCAAGGTTTAGCACTCTGCTTAGCAACTCCTGAATAATGAACCCGATACCCAGGAGGAAAAAGGCATCTGGATTAGACGAAAAGCTGACTAATGGACTGGGGTCAGGCGAAGAATGAGAACACTAGGTACAGATGCTCCCTTTGATTCTAATCTGGGAGGCAGTGTCCTACCTGTGGCATTTATCCTAAGAATAGACATGCTGAAGAATCTACCTACCCACAACCTGCAGACAATTTTCTTGCCCCATACATGAATGCACATCTGATGCTGCTTATGCTGGGCCAAATACTTATCCCTAGGTGCCTAGTATATCACTGGCCGTTTTCACCCAAATACCAATCCACAAGGCCCTGCATCTGAGAATATTTCCCATCTTGGTGCTGGCTTCCTCATTTCAGTCCATCATTCCAAACCCACTGCTACCCATAGTCTGTGTTTTATTCAATGAAATTCATACTTCAGTTTGCAAAACCCTACTCTTTTTCTAACAGGGAAGAAAATTAGGTGTTAAAAAATGAGAGATAGTGCTTTCAGAGATGAGTCTTTCAAAGCTGGGATGAAGTACAAAAGGATCCAGCCACTTACTAACATCATGGTTCTTATCTCTCAAGAAGTGGGTCACCCATGTCTCATCTGCTTGGGCAACAGAAAACCTCCATTAACATCTGGCTGAACATAGAGGAAGTATAGTTTGTAAGACCCCAGAAAGGACAGAGGGTCAGGAGAGTTCTCCCCTGTGGATATCCCAGATGAGAACTAATGGGGAGCAGAGGAGAGGATGGCATTGTCAGCAAGAAACTACTAAGAAGGCTGTCCCGCAAGGACTGCTTAAGCCTCGGAAAAGGCCATGGTGCCTTCTACGTGGAGAAGGTAGAAGTAGGTGGAGGAGGCAGGTCATTCATGAGCCAGAGGGTGGGCTAGAGGTGGAAGGGCCAACTAGTGGAGGGTAGGACCCCTAGGTGGCAGTACGCACCTTGACTCTATGGGAAAGACAAGAAGGGACTTGTGCCATACGTGGGCTCTTGCTCTGTGGCCTGAGCAGCTCTTGACAAAGGTTCAGGTAGTCAGGGGTGAGTCTGCCTTTTGAGGTTTGATGTAACACAAAGGCAAACTCAAGGGTCATTGTGAGCATGGACTCTAGGGTCATTTAATTTTTGTGCTATCTTGACGAGCTGTTAGTCTTTTCCCATGAAATACATTCTAAGCCCTTCAGAAAATTAGTTTCCTTGACTGTAATAGGGGCTTGTGAGAACTGGATGACATGGGGCATGTAAAGGATCGAGCACGGGGTGGGGCGGGGGGGGGAGCTTAGGAGACACATTTTCTCTTGCATCTACGAAGGGAGAATTTTTACCATTCCAAAACTCAGATTTTATTTTGTGTCATGCTGATAGAGCTATTAGTAGTGCTCCTGAGATTGTGATTGAAGATTAAATGCAGGACAGCCTGTTAAGCTTGAGTTTCAAATAGACAATGAGTATATCTCAAATACTAAGCAGGACACTTATGCTAAAAATTATCGGTTGTTTTCTTTCACATCCATATTTAATTAGACATCCTGCTTTTTTAGTTGCTAAACCTACTTGAAACAATTTATTTCAGACAAGTTCTGGAGCAGGGGTGCTCAGGAGGATTCATTAACATCATGCCTCTGTCCCTCAGCAGGACATGGCCAAGATCTGGCCAGCTTGTCAAGCAGTGACCAGTGTCCCCAGAATACAAGGTGTTACCCTTCTGTCCAGGTCTTCCTGGAGACACAGGAAGACACTGTTCTTCTCTTTGGAACCCTTCTCACCCCATCATGCCCTTCACGAGTGGATGATCTCGTCTTCTCCTGCTGTGTAAGCAAACATTTCCCAAGTTCATCCCTTCCTTTCCTCCTGTCCTTCCTGGCATCTCCTCCCCTTTCCTCTTCCCTCATTCCAGTTTTCTTTTTACTTGTCCACAACCAGTTTCTTTGTTGTTTTCTAATGTCACCAGTTACCTAATGCTTTTTACTCTGGATCTGAAAACGAACCCTTTTCCCTTGAGTGTCTTGCGCCTTGCTTGCAGTATACATCACACAGGGCTATTTAGAGCCCATCCCTGCAATGACCCTTTCTTGCTAACGGATGGACTGGACTGACTTCCGAACGTGCTGCACTCGCTGGGCAACCAGTACTTATTACTGTTGCTGAGCACTAACTGAGACCAGGAGCAGAAAGCATGGTTTGCATTTTATCTCTCTAGTACCCTAGAGATAAGTATGTTCACTGTCCCTTTTTTGTAAGTGGGGAAAATAAGGCTCATGCTGTGGTTTATCTTCACTGAAGTTCTTTTTTTTTTTTTTTTGTCTTTTTGAGACAGGATCTCCCTATGCAGTCCAAGCTGGTCTTGAGCTCACTTTGTAGCCCAGGCTGGTCTTGAACTCACGATGCTCCTCCTGCCTCAGCCTCCCTAGTGCTGGGATTATAGGTGTGCGCCACCATGTCCAGCTACACCAGAGTTCTTGTTAAGGTTTGGCCCTCTATGCAGCAGGCTTGGAAGGCGGGGTTTAGTGAGAGGTCTTTGAGTCATGGGGACAGAGACACAATGGATGGGTTAATGCTTGTGAAAATGAGTGAGATATCCTGGGCTCCAGCCCTGTTTTCTTTCATACGCATGCGCGCTTCCTCTCCCTCTTTGTGCCGGGAGCTGGAGCAGCGCCTGCCTCTCCTGAATGGCATCGCCCCATCTTGCACTTTCAAGATGCCAGAACTATGAGTGCAAATAGATCTCTTTTCCTTCATTAGTCACCCTGTATCAGGTACACTTTGTTATAGCAACAGAAAACAGATGAAGACAGCTTAGATAAGCAAACAAACTTGACTAACAGAGTGCACTGCAAGAGACAGAGGCGAGGTTTAAATCCGGGATTCAGACAGCAAAAGCAGTATTGCAACATCCGGGTTGTCCAAAAGAGGCCTGCAGAACAGTGGGGGCTCCTGCTCAGATGTTACACTTTTGTACCGCAGCGTTTCATCAAGATCCTTGTCAAGTTTCATTTCTATTTCTTTTGTTTGCATTCTCCCTCCTAAATTGCTTTAATCTCTAAATCCCTGTGATTACGTTTCTCCCTCTTACAACTCTGGCTTTTCTAAATGTGCCTAATATCTAAGGTCCTAACCCCAGCTCTCACGCCACTTCCTGAAAGCATCAAAACAAAGTTGTCCAAGGCAGAGAGGCAAAAAATAGAAATGCAGCATTAGCATTTCAGGGATGTGTCTGGAGCCCCACAAAGAACCAGTTGCTGTGGGGTACATAAAGACACCACCCTGCTCTCCAAATGGGGTCTGCTGAGGACCCTTCTAAGGCAGGAGGCTGTGCTGTCATTGTGAATTTATCCAGAGATGGTTGCTGTCAAATTACTGTCACTGCAGATGTCTCCTGCCTCCTTGCATTCTGGGGTGGGGTGTCAGGAGCTGTTTTAAGCTCAGAGGGAAAGGAGGTTTTTCTCCACAGCACTGCAGGCCTTGCCCCAGTGACAGCTCTGAGTGTCCTTAGGAAAAGGTCACTCATTATCATGTCTTCTGCTGCCAAGTCTGGAAGAAGACTTGAAGTTCTTTCCAAAGGTCACCCAGCTCTGGACCTGGCTAATTCCCCTGCGTCAGGGGGCCTCAGGATAAGGACTTCCAGAACTCTGCAGCACCTTTGGTAAAGGGCCAGCCTCAGCTGCTGTGGCTGAGAGAGACTGGGGAGGAACCAGCCCCATGCGCAGGGTGACCTGCACTGTCTTGGAATACCCTGTCCAGGAATGTTTGTTCACCATCTCAAGCAGCTCAGTTATCTCTTTGTCATGTGAGCATAATTTTATCTGGGTGCTTATGGGACACCAGCCACCACGATCATTCATTCTTGCTTCCTGACTTCTAGCAATTAATTTCATTTAACAAATATTTATTGACTGCGTACTATAGACAAGCACTGGGCTAGGAATACAGGCCACATGTGGTGGAAGCACTACTGTGGTTTCAGCCCTGGCATGGGAGACAAATGATAAACAAGTGAACACCTACGGAGTTCATTATAATTAGAAGCATATTTACTATGAAGTTAATGAAACACAAGCTTTGGGGTCTGTGGCTTGCACAGCCTGCTCTAAGATCCCGAGGGGCTGTGCTGTACATATGGGGTGTGGGAAAGGAGGCAGGCTAGCAATTTATGCACAACTCACATGTTTTGTAATGTTGGCAAAAAGCAATATATTTTTGCATTCTCCTTAAGGAAGGTTCCCCGAATGTATAACCTTCAGCCTGGTGACAATATAAGGAGCTATGCATAGATTACTACCTGCAAACAGGAGTGTAAACTGTATTTGGGCCTTTTGTGGAAGGTAAATGTGAGCTATGTCTGCAGCTGTTGTAAACAAACCTGTTCTCATTTGCCTGTTTTCTTTCACAATTGCTCCAGGTTTTCTTATATGCAAATAAAAGTTGGTAACACTCAGTCTGGGGTAGCAGGGAAACTTCACCATCTTTCCAAAGTTGAATTTAAAAGTAACCATAAGAGCAATACATTGCTCACTGGAAATGTGCCTGTGCAGCCTCCCTTCCTTCTCTGCCACAGAGAGAAAGAAGAGGAGGGGGAAGAATGATTTGCAAGACAGCATCAACATTCTTCTGTGGCTAGGAGAGCTAGAGCCAGGGATCTAGAGTCTAAAGTTCATTTGCAAGTTGATAAAGAAAATTCATACTCCAGGGCCACTGAGAAGCAGGGGTGGCTACAGGGTGACAGGCTGGAGGGAATCTTGGGAGATTATAGCAGAACCAGGCTGGCAGCAGCAACCACCATGGCAGAGATAGAGGTGTCAGCCTTGACTACTGTCCAGAAACCTTGTGTGGTTGGGAAACTTGAGGTTGGAGATTTTAAGTCCATTTAGTTAGACTTCTTGAAGGGGGCTGGGTGACTCTGGGAAAGGAGCTATTTTCTACTATACTGCCATTGTCTCTGCAAGGCAAAAATGTGGCCATAATACACAGAGAGCAAAAGAGGAATCCTGTTCTCCCAGGTACATGTTCTGAAGTGTTGACCCCCAGAACTTCAGAATGTGGCTGTAGTTGGAGACAGGTCTTTATAGAGGGCATTAAAGTGAGGTCATGGAAGTGGATTAAGGGGTAGGCCCTAATCCGATGTAGCTAATGTCCATATATGTAAAGATTAAGACACAGTCACAGAGGGAAGACGATGTGTAGATACAGAGAGAACATGGCTAAGCACAGATCAAAGTGAGGCCTCAGGAGAAATAAACTCCCCCCACACCCAGATCACAGCCTGTAAGCCCCAGCAGTGTAAATGTGTTTCCGTTGTGCAGAGCACTTCACCTGCAGTATTTATTCTGGCAACCCTAGCAGAGTAGTGCAAGCCGTTTCTGATGACAGCATTGACTCTGTCCATCTAGGGACTGTGGAGCTGAAGTCCAGAAGACCATACAGAGGGGGAACCCTGGAGCATCTTGGAAGAGATGTGTTCACCACCTTTCCTAGTACCTCTACTCTGTGCACAATGGATGCTACAGTTTTGCCTTAGTGTAGCAAAACCCCACAATTTTCCAATCTTAATTTTGTAACAGTGAAATATCTTCTCAGAGGAAATATTTCATTCTAACAATATAGATTTCCTGGTTATAAAAAAATAATTTGAAGACAAGGTGTCTTAGTCCACTTACTACTATTAAAAACAAACAAACAAACAAACAAACAGCACTTGAGGCTGAGCAACCCGTGAAGAAAAGGGGTTTATTTAGTTCATCACTCCAGAGGATCAAGAAGACCATGCCAGATTCTGCTTTGTGAGGGCCTCATGGTTGGTTGCATTACAACGCCATAAAGTGTGTACAGACATCACACAGCAAGACAGGAAGTCAGAGATGTTCAGAGGCCAGGATCACTGTGTGTATGTGTGTGTGTGTGTGTGTGTGGCAAGAGATTAAACATAAGGCCTTGCATATGCTAGGTAAGTGAGCTACATCCCCAGAATGATTGAGTTAGAAATGATAAGTAAATTAAAAACAACTGTGCTTCAAAAGACACTCATAAAAAGTAGAAATACAAGCAATAGACTGAAGTTGGTATTTTAAAAATAGATGTTTGATAAAGGACTAGTATCCATGCTATATAAAGAATACTTATGGCTCAATAAGACAATTTTAAAAGGGCAAACTTTTCAAGACATCACTAAAGAAAATTTGTTTCATATATGTAAATATAAAATACTCAATATCAGTCATTATGGAAATGAAACAAGATAAAAATGAAATAATGCTACACATCTGAGAAAATGGTTAAAATTAACAATAGTGAATGTTTACAAGGAGAATTCTCACACAACACTGCTCAGAATGTAAAATAATGCAGGCACTTTATGAAATAAAGTGTCATTCTTTTATAAGGTAAAGCATATGCTTACCAAATGACCCACTGGTTCTTTTCCTAAGTATTTACTCAAGGGAAATTAAAACATGTCATAGAAAGACTTTTATGCAAATTATGATAGCAGCTTTATTCATAACAGCTCAAACTGAATGCAATCTAGATGTCAATCAATGGGAAAATAAAAATAAATTGTGAAATATCACTACAACACAATACTATTTAGCAATAAAAAGGAGTAAAATATGGATACACACAACAGGGTGGGTGAATGTCAAGAGCATTCTGCTAAGCGAAAGAAGCCAGGCACAGAGGTCACAACTATGATAATATTTATATGAAACCCACAAGAGGAAAACAATAGTGACATGAAACAGATCATGGTCTTAGGGGCCAAGAGTGAGGAGAAAGAGACTCCTGACTACAAACAAGTGAGAGGAGAGGTCGTTTGTCTGTTTTGTTGGGTATATTCAGTAATGACTGTGGTTATATGCATTTTATATACATATTTATGGTACCTAATATTCTGCAGTGTCTACACCTACATGTGGTATGTATGCTATATATATTTGCCAAAACTCATTAGGCCAAGTACTTTAGATGGGTGATATGTCATCTTATGTATATTATACTTCAGTGAAGCTGATCTGACAGTCATAAGAAATGAGGAGCAAAAGGGATAGAAGAAAATGTATTTAACTGCTCTCAGTGAACAGATCCAGTGGTGGTAATGTTCCTGTCATTCTGAGATGGTCATGTGTGCAGTGTGGGAACAAACCTTAGTAACTGTGCAATATTTCTTATTCTAGAATCCATGGTGTCCTTGAGAAACAACACAAGATTATTATTAATATGGAACAAAAAGTCAGACGTGTAATGTGGAAGAGGTTAAATGAAACCCCTGAACCTGAAATCGATGCAGATGTGTTAGTAGGAGCAGGTGAGGTATTCTGTCAGCTAAAGTGGTTTGGAAACAGCAGCCGTGGAGGACTAATGAGCACTCCTAGTGCTCAGTCTTTCATCTTGAAATTCTTTTGCCACTAACAGAAATTAAGATTTCTTAGATGAATATTGGTACTAGGTCTTGGGCAGAAAATGTGTTGTAAGATGGGCCTGGAGCATCTCGTCATCCAAATAGTGAAAAAGCTAGCAAAAACTACTGGGATCATGTCAGTGATATTCAAGGGCCCATGTAACGATTCCCATTGACCTAGGAAGAGAGAAATGAAGTTTACATAAGAATAATAATTACATTGGACTGAAAGCTTACAAATATATTTAAATGCGTATGTTTATAGCAATGATTAACTTTAAAAAGAGAACAAATTGATGGCTTGAAGATGATCTGGAACAAATTTATTACCTTGAAAACTCAGTAAATAAAAGGAAAAGAGGAAGCTTTTATCCACCTTTGTACATAAATTTACTCTGGCAGCTAACTGTATTCTTCACTGTCTTTTTACTGGGATAAAATATTCGACACCTGTATCTTAAAGGAGCTTTGTGTGTGGCTCATGGTTCAGAAGATTCAGTCTATGGTTGGTTGGCAAGAAGGCAGAAATGGCATGGTGAGAGGGCGTAGAAGATGGATGCTGCTCAACCGACGGCGGCCAGGAAAGAGAGACAGAGAGACAGAGACAGAGAGGCAGACAGGGACAGACAGAGACAGAGAGACAGACAGGGACAGAGACAGGGAGACAGACAGGGACCGACAGGGACAGACAGAGACAGAGAAGAGCATATCAGGGTCCACCTGAAAACAAAACAGCTCTGAACTCACCCATGACAACCCACGGGTAAGCCCAGCACCGCCATGGCCCAGTCACCCTCCCAAACCCCACTTGTGACCATGAAGCTTTGGGGGACTTTCCAGATCTGACCATAACAGCAACCAAAAAGAAGAGTCTCTTCGTAACATTTCTCAGGCTAATAAGTGAAAACAAAATCAGAACTAGAATATTATCAAAATAGGACAAAAATGAGACATTTTGTACCTCTCGATAAAAGAACATAGTGTTCCTGTACTTGCCAAAGGTATAATATCAAGTGAGTCAGGTCTCCGGATCCAGCGGCAGAGTTTTAGGAACTGCGGAGCACAGAGTAACGGCGGAGAGGCACCATGAGCATGCCATCAGCCATGCTCAGACCCTGGGAACCTCTGGGCGGCTAGTCACCTGGCTCAGGTTCTTAAAGAGATACTTCCGGTGAAAATCATGGAGAGATGTCTTGGAAAGACTTGGCGACATTTCAAGCTTTAAAAAATTGGGAAGACTAAACTGATGATTTGGGCAATAGAACCACAAAGAAACACAGAAAAGTGTATTTTCTTTGCAATATAACAGCCATTGTTGAATTCCTATCATCTTTTTTTAGTGAAATTCTGTATCATTTCTAATTTTTAAAATTATTTTTATTCTCTTTAAAATAAAAAAAGAAACACAAAAAAGTGCTTACTGTTAAAATAGTATAGTGATTGTGTGTGGAGGTGATATGGGCTGAACTGGATCCCTCTGAACTCATTTGATGATGTCTTACTACTTAGGACCTCAGAATGTCACTGTATTTGTAGATAAGGTCTTTTAAATGTCTCTCAGCTGAAACAAATTCATTAGGGTGGGTCCTGACCCCATATGACTTGCAACCTTAAAAGAAGGGGAGGTCCTGCACCTAGTGGTGCCCGCCTGTAATCCCAACACTTGGGAGGCTGAGGCAGGAGGATTGTTGAGAGTTCGAGACCAGCCTGGGCTACAACATGAGCTCAAAGTCAGCCTGAACTACACAGTCAGCCCCTGTCTGAAAAAAAAAAAAAAAGAGAGACAACAATGGATATATGCTGAATGAATGATACACAGACCTTTCTCTTCTTGTTTCATAGGAATCCTTTGCATTTTATTTAGATTACTCAATGAGTTTCTGAAATGTTCCTCTGATTCACACAGTAAATCAAAGGTTTTCTACTCCTTTGAGTCTTTAAATAATATTAATTTTGTTTCTTTAGTGATCTTTTTCCATAGGCCTTATATGGGCTCTTCCCCCTGAGATTTCATCTTATGGGACATGGATTTGGACCCAGTGTTTCCAAAAGAACAGGGAAAGTAGACAGTCTTTGGGGCCATTCTCTGCCTACCTGCATGCTAAATCTTATCAGCTACTGTGCCCTTCAGGCTGGCCTTGAACTCACTCTGTAGCTGAGGCTGGCCTCAAAGTCACAGTGATCCTTCTGCCTTAGCATCGTGTTCTGGGGTTACAGGCATGTGCCACCATGCCCAGCTGGCCATAATAACTTTAAAATAACAACAAGAACCCCCAGAAAATACCAAGTCTTGGTGAACATGTGACACTGGGACACTTACGGATAGCTGGTGAGAATGTAAACTGGCACAGCTGCTGTGGAAATCAGTTTGCTGATTCCTCACAAAGTTAAACATAAAATTGCCATTTGACCCAGCAATTCCAGTTAAGGAAATAGACTGTGACAATTTGTGTTCTTGACACATAAATCAGTATAAAAGTTAAAGTAAAATTAAATGGAGGGGACAAAAATGCCCTGAAACATGTTGTAATTTTTACCTACTATAGCAATCAG
Organism: Dinomys branickii; assembly: GCA_004027595.1. Lineage (NCBI taxonomy): Eukaryota > Metazoa > Chordata > Mammalia > Rodentia > Dinomyidae > Dinomys > Dinomys branickii. Next base: position 75,370 of record PVLD010005405.1, on the reverse strand, counting down.
CCTCTCAGGGTAGTTACAAAGTGAGAGGAAATCCCATTCCTGCTTTATGAAAGCTCTGGAAATGAGTAGAGGGATGTTAAAAACATTGAGCAACTGTGTGGCACAGGCATGGGACATACAAAGGAGACACCTAGTATAACCTTCCCAATATGCACTGCTGTGGTTTAAAGCTCCCTTGACACTTGAACTGGCCTAGGAGATGAGTTCTACTTGAAATTTACAGCACCTTGGTGAGTGAGATTTTGGTACAAGTTACCTAGGTACCTGTATTTCAGTCTTACTCCCAAGGCTATGGCTTGTCCCAATAATTCTCTTCCCTAGCATGCCAGAGACAGCTTGTTATCACCGTGCAATCTACTCCCCCTCTCGTATGGTGTAGAGGCAATTGAAGTTGGGAATCAAGTCACCCAGCTAAAGATGCCATATCCCAGCCTCCCTTGCAGCTACGTGTGGCTCTGGGATATGTCATCACTGATGAAATACGAGTGAAAGTCATGCTCTTATAAGTGGTGGGACATGCTCTCTTGTTACCTACTTTTACCACCTCTCTAGCTGGAATGTGGAGATAGCAGCAGAAGCGAACACAGCCATCTTGTCCATGAGAAGGGATCTTACTGTTGAGAATTACAGAGCAACTAGAGATGTAACTTTGTTGTCTGAGACCACAGAGCAGTGAGATCCTTCTTAGGGATTTCTCTCCCCCTTGTGAAATATCACCACATCATCAACTGGTCATCTCTTTGTAAGAGTAGTGAAAAACACTCAGATATAAACTCTATACAGATGAGGCAAACAGGCACACTGCACTCATTTGAAAAATATGAGCCTTAATGTGCATATGAATCACATTAAAATGCAGTGTCTTGTTGAAATTCAGAGTCTGTTTCGGTAGGTCTGGGTTGGGGGCTGAAATTTTCCATTTCTCACAAGCTGTGATTCTGATAATGATGATTAGACCACAACCTGAGCAATAAGGCTGCAAACCAAAGAGGCTGGCTTCAGAAAGTCCCTGCCATCACTCCGGTCTTGTGCAGGTCCTCTGGGCTCTACGAAGCTGACTGTACCTTCTCCTCCTTTTCTGTTCTGTCAAAGGGCTATCAAAGATGATGATCCTTCCCAGTACAGATCCTGCCTTCTGCTGACTCAGTGTACTCTGGGTCTAAGGCCAGGCTCCCCGAGAAAACGGTGTGAGCAGATATGTCACAACAGGCAGTAGGCAGTTAGGAATGAGAAGGCACTCCTGGGCTGAAGTCTGTGTCCGAATGACTCTTTTACAGTGCAGCCTTTCTAGGCCACTTTCTCAAAAAATACAACCCCGGTTTGACACCTCCTTAATCTTTTCCCTCCCCTTATCCCGCCAGGAACTTAGTACGTGTAATACACCATGCACTTTACATGTTTATTTTATTTATTATCTGTCTCCTTCCATTGGAATGTCAGCTACAGTTTACATTTATTCAGGGGATGAGTGAAGGCAGGAGAAATAGAGTAGAGGCTCTGCAAATGTGCCACAGACAGCAGGTGATCTACCTTGTAAACATCAGGGGAGCAGGGGGCAGAGATCTAAACAGCTGCCTTTCTAGGACATAGGTTATCACAGCAGGTACTTCAGTTCTCAAACAATACCAAGATCTTGTAAGTAAGACTACATACTAAAAGTTCTGCTGTTCATTTCCTGCCACTACTGGAATTCTGAACAACTTGTGACAGCCACTGTCCTCCCAAAGAGTTTGTGGGATTAGAATTATTATTCCCATTTGACAGATGAAGATATTGAGGCTTAGAGAATGTAGACCTTTACCCAAGAAGAAGCATCTGGACCTAAATACATCCTACATACGGACTTTGGGATTGGAGTCCCAAAGAGGAGGGGTCTGCGATTTTAGGTCAAATAGCCCTGGGAATCAGGAGATAAAAGTTAGAGACAGAACAGGAAATGTGTGTATCTTCCTGGATGGACTCTGTAACCCAAGGCTCAGGTCCTCTCTGAGAATTTGCCTTAGGCCCCTCTTCCAAGCAACTCCTCCAGGAAGGGTCTCAGTTTCCCTGGTCTGTCTCGGCCACTCTTCCTTATGTGGCACATATTATTCCAATAATGCCAGACCTCTGACCTCCAATCTGTTCTTCACAACTGTCTCCCAGCAGTGAGAGCCCACTGGACCCACCCAACCCGGCCCTGGCCTTTAAACCTTATGCAGGATGACAGGAAACAATCATGACTAAGAGGAGTCCCTTCACAGCCACCTCTCACACTGCCTGATCCACTAGCAGTTTTTAATCCATAAAAGCTCCAGGCATCAGTAAACATTTTAACACAGGCAAAGGCTTCCAAGAGAATCTGAGTTTGACAATGAAGAGGTTGTGGATATTCAGCTGCATCTAGCTACCTGAGTGAGCATTCACAAAGGGCCTGCCAGCTGCCACCTGGGTGTGTGTGTGTATGTGTGTGTGTGTGTGTGTGTGTGCGCGCGTGTGTATGTGTTGCGGGTACTGGGAGGAGAGTGTCCTTTACACTGAGGGAAGGATTCTGGGTTCTTGGCTCTCTGCCCCAGGCTGTCATTAAAGCACACACACGTCCTCAGCCAGAATCCCACACCTGAGGCCTGCACCTCCTGACCAGCAAGCAAGTGCACCGCCTCTGTTATTAAAGTATCTCTGCAATTACAGGGCCATGTGGAGAGTGCCTGGGTGTACTGGCTCGCTCCTCTCTGAGTGATATATGATCATGCCCCGTATTTAGAGCTTGCTGTTTTCTGAGTGACTCAAAGGGCCTTCTAGATACAATCTTATTCTTCTCCAATCACCTCCTGAGGCTGCCACACACAAGGCTCCTTCCTAAACCACCGGTCCCATTTTAGGCAGGTTACGTTTCTGTACACAGGGACTTAAAAGGGGTTAACTTTACAAATCTGTGCTGCTTCACCAGTCAGGATGTGTGAACTAACCTGATAAAAAGGCAGAGAATTTAGGTTTAAGATACATGAGAAGTCCAACAGAGGGCAGAAAGGAAGTACAGATGGGGCTGGGGTCCCCAAGCATGGAATAGTTGAGGTCTCGGTGAATGACAACATCTCAAAGATAGGCATGTTTTCTACCTTAGGCATGAGACACAATGAAGGGTGTCCCATGACTCATACCCGAGGACTGGTGCCTCACTTGGTCTTATGGGTTTGCTGGCTTTCAGAACATTCAAACCCCAGGTGACAGTATGGTTTGTTCCTGGTTCTGCGTGCTCATACCTGGCTACCCAGGTATCCAGGCTGTTGGTCAATAAGGAATAAATGATGCTTTGTCTTGGTTCATTTTGTGTTGTTAACTGCACAACACCACAAGGTGGGTAAAGCACTGTGTAATGAGGTTCATTTTGGCTCCTGGTTCTGGTGCAAGGTCCAGGGGTAGCATCTGAAGATGGTCTTGTTGCCAGCATCCTAGAGTGCTCAGAGCACTACGTGGTGAGAGACATGAGAGCTTGAGACACCTGGCAAAGCCAGCTTTAGGGCAGACCCACGAACCATTATCCTGTGAAATCCATTTGTGAGGGCAGAGCCTGAATCAACTCCTAAATGTCCCACCTGGTCTAACCTCTTAATAGCTTATAACAGAAGATAAATTCCCACATGAGTTTTGGAGGGGACAAACCATAGTAGCAGTGAATAACATTAGTGATCACAGCTAATACTTACTGTCCACTTGCTCTGAGAGATGCATAATTATGGTTTAATATTCTCAACAGTATGATGAGATCACATTATTATCTCCATTTCACTTTTGAGGAAACAGAAGCTTAATGAATATAGCTGACAGGTTTAGTATTCTTTGCCTGACTTTTCCTCTAATATTCCCAGGGTTTTTTAAGTGCTTCTGCAAGGAGAGACTGATCATTGGTACAGCAGAGAGTTTCCTGATGGCCACTGAATTTATTTTACTCCCAAGAAATGAAATGCCAGGAACTGTAGTACTGGGAAGCACATTCCAATACTGGGAGACATAGTACACTCTATAAAATTTAACAACAGCTTCTTATCAGGAAAGCTACAACTTCCTTTTGAATACAATCACCTGAATGAAAAATTCAAGCTTTAGATAAGTTCTGTGGAAGTCGAGAATAAGTAGACTTTTCTTTAATATCTTGGAAAATGAACTTTTAATCAAAAGATTCAGACAGTGTTTTAGACAGAAATTTTCAGTAGCCAGGCTGTGCACCTGCTGAGGTAAGGAACTGCATCCCTTACACCTCTCAGGACAGGTTCTCAGCACCTGGGAGGCTTTATGAACTCGAACCTAGAGTTCATAAAGAACTCAAGGCAATGGGAGGGAATGGGTAGGTAATTGGGTTCAGGAGCCTGCAGCCCTTGGGTGTGTCATTTTGCTTCTGTAGGGTTCAGTTTCTTCATCTGTAAAATGGGCCAATTGAGCAACTTAGACTTTGTCCCAAAATTTTAAAAAAATTGAAAAGAACTGGGGATGTAGCTCAGTGTGAAGGCCTTGAGTTGAGTCCTCAGTTCCAAGAAAGCACGGGGCAGGGGATTCTTAAAATTCCTTAGTCCATGACACCAAGAGCATACTCTGTGCCTCAGAAAATGTTTGTTGCTCTCGCTAATCCTCCAAGGGAAAGCGATGCCTTGCCCTGATGACACCCTTCTTCTACCCTCACTTCAGGGGCATCACAGCACCCTCTGCGGCTCTCCTGCCTGGTGATGAGGCCAGAGACAAAGAAGTGCGCTTGTTCAGGGTCACTTTTCCTTGACAAACTGGAACTTCATGAGGGCTAGGATTCCATCTGTTTTGCTCAGCAGTATCTGCAGTGCTTAGCATATAGCAGCCACTCAACAAAGAGTTTCAAAGCAAGAAAAAAACATTTGTGAAATAAGTGAATACAGCACAACTGTGTTAGTCAGCTTTCCATTACTATAATAAATACCTGTGATAATAGACTTATGAAGAGAAAAGGTTTGTTTTGACTCACAGTTTTGGAGGTTTAGGCTTCTGGGGTAAGGAGGAGTGCATCATGGTGGGTGCATGCATGTGGCAGAATAAAAGTGTTCACCTCATAGTCAGGACATGGAAAAGAGAGAGGAAAACACTGGGGTCCCACAGTCCCCTCTCAGGGTATGTTCCCATGACCTGAGGGCCTCAAAGTAGGCTCCAAAAGTTTCCACCATTTCCCCAGAGCACCAGTGGGGGCCAAGTCTGTGACAGAGGGGCCTTTGGGGCCAATCTAGATTCAGAGGACAGCACGTGTCTTTGGAAAGTCAAGAGGCAACAGTAGCTTTGATTATATAGAACCCACTCTTTTCCTCAAGGCATTCAAAGACCTTTAAACATTTGTTTTAATTTAGAAAGCAAATTGGAAAATAGGGGCTTGGAAAATAGGGGCTACAAATGGCCAATGAGAATATGAAAAGCTATTTAACATATAATCAGAGAATTAAAAATTAAAACAATGATAAAATTCATTTTTTTCTTCATCAAATTAGAGGGGAGAAGACAGTATCCAATGGGCAGGGAGATGGGTAACGACCACAGAGAACAATTTGATATTTCTCTCAAAATGAAATGGGAATACCAGATGGCTTCTCTTCTGGGTATCCATCCAATTGAAATATTCACTCTTGTAATTTCTATTTAACTTCTGGTTAATTCTTGTTAAGCAGAAGTTAAATAAAATTATAGTTTTATTAATTACAGGTTTTGTTAAGTACCGGGGAGAGCTCCGGCTGGAAGAGGGAACCAGAGCCATTCAGCAAGGTCACCTCTACCCTCACAGCCCAGGCTTCTGTTGCTGGCAGTGGCTGCACTAGAAGCATCCTGTACACTGACCTGGGGAGCAGGAAGCTAGGTCAGACATGTGCACTAAGTATGTTCAATATAGCACTTGTGTGTGTGGCACAGGGCATTGAACTGAGGGCCTCCAATACCTGCGACCCTTCCTAAAGTTTCTATTTTGAGACACAGTTGCCAAGTGATTGAGCTCCCCATGCTGGGCCTGAACTTGGAATTCTGCTTTAGCCTCCCATGGTGCTGGGATTACAGGTGGGCGCCCCGGGCTCAGCTCAGCACTCTCATAGCCCAAGCTAGGAACAACCTGAATGCCCAGTAGTGGAGTGGCTTTGCTAGAATGTACTGGTTGTGCTGCATTAAAAAAAAAAAATCAGTGCCTCAACATGGCTAAGTGTAAGTTCTCACTCCCCTCAAGAGCTACTCTGCCTGGACAACCAGAGGGCAATTCGTCTCCAGGTTAAGGTTCAGGGGTCCAGGCTGTCTTGGTCTTGAGAGTTTTCCATCTCACAGGAGGTCTTCCTTATTGTGGCTGGGGGCAGATTAATACTCTCACCCCAGTGGATACAGGTGGTTCTTATATTCTCAACTCACTGGCCAGAGTTGGCCAGGCATCTCCATGTAACTGCAGTGAAACTGAAAGTAAAATCCAGTAGGATAATTATAGTAAGAAAAGCTGGGTTCTGTGCAGGTGGACATTCTAAGTCCTGAGCCCAGGGAGTGGCTGTCTGGAACCTCTATGCTCTGGAATTTGGTACAGCCTTAAAAAGCAGTAGGTGGTTCTGTGTTTAGTGATTTGTTTTTTCAAAACAGATCCTTAAACTTCAAAACTTTAATAAGTACTTTAAAACAAGTTGAGCTCACTTATGTTAAAAACTGTTTTTTCCTATACATTTACATATGTACAAAAGCGTAGTGACAGGTACATCTAGAAGAATATTAGTTATAAATGTTAGTTATCTCTGACAAGGAAGTAGACTGAAGATAGGACCCAGGCTGAAGGGATCTTTCGAAGCCCACTGGGTATTCTACTGCATTATTTACCTCTTTTTTAATGAGATTATATATAATATATACTATATTTAAGCAAGATGAGATGTTATCGATTAAATTTATATGTTATACTTTATTTCTAAAGTAAGTAATGACACCTGGGAACTTCTCCCCAATTGGCAGCTCTTTGGGGGGTAAGGGGCAGCAGGGGACATACAGCCTTTCGGACTGCAGCTGCAGCTCTTTAAGTTTTTGAGGAAATTTTTTTCCCAAAACTAGAAATACAGTATAGACTTAGCTAGAATCTACTATGAACAATCATGGTATTTTATTTGGCTTTTAAACAATTTTGTGATGGAAATTAGCATTAAAGTAAATGTAATATGACTTTATTGTATCCCTGAGCATAGAGGTGAAAATAATAAATATTTTCATGAAAGAATAAAAAAAAAAAGAACCAGAAATACAATACGACCAGCCCTCCGTATCCAGGGGTGCCACATCTGTGGATATAACCAACCATTGATTGAAAATATTCCAAAAGGTCATGTTGCTGTTGACAAGTGCTTTGCAGATCTACCTGTGGTTGTGCCTGTACTAGGCATGTACAGATTTCGTTCCTCGTCATTTACTCCCTTAAAATACAGTCAAGCAACTGTGTAGGTAGTGCTTACTTACAGCAGGTATTACAAGCAATCTGCGTGGGATTAAACTTCGTATAGGGAGGATGTACATGGGTTACATGCAAACATGACAGCACTATGTCAGGGGCTCCAGCCCCTGCAAAACAGGCAAAGGGCTGGCTATGCATAAATCTGAGAAAATCTGTGGTCTGTAGTCTGTTGCCATACCCAGGGGCTCTTAGACACAGGCAATACTTAGAAAAAAAAATCATTGTCTTGTTAAATATAAGTTACTGGAGGTCACTATTTTGGAGTAGGCTCCTGCACAAGATTTAAAACACCAGACTTTAAAACTGAGGTGGAGTTACTTCCACTAAAGTTGTACATCACCAAGCCACAACCAAGTTATTATCCAGCCTTCTGAAAAATCCTGAGTCATAACTAGGTTTCTCCTCCCCAAAAGGCATTTCAATCAGCATGACTGAAGTCTCCTCCCTCTAATCCTTAGAAAAAAGTGGCCTTCAGTATCCCAGTGTTAGCCACTTGGTTACATTTCTATGGTTCTTTTTTCCCAGTCCCTGCCTTATAGGGAAAGTGACTCTGACCAGTCTGCTTCTGTTCTGTTTCTTCTTCCCTTAGCCCTTCTCTGTCTACAAAACTAACCACAAGTTGTCTGCCTGCCTCCTGGGAATATGCTCTATTTCACCCATTCTAGAATTGAGAGTAAAGACAATATCTTTAAATGGCTTATGATTTCATCTTTTGACTGTGTATTCCCTGAACACAGTCTTAGTCCGAAGTCTTGGCAAATACTTGTTAGGGAACAATACCCAGGAGGGGTGACAAAAGCCAGACAGTGCACAAGGGAAGCTTGGCTTGGCCTGCAGTTACAGAAAAGGCTCCATGGCTGGTACCAGCGATCCTGGCCCTTTAGAATTTGCTCCAGCAAGTGCCCTCTCTGCATCCAACAGGTGTTAGTTGGCACTGCCCCAGGGTGGGGGTGTGACACTGACCAAGTGCATCCTGTAGAGAGACCAGCTGAGAACTAGCTGCCAGCATGGCAGCAACTGGGACAAGCACAGGCCCAACTTGGGGACCAGGGGTTGCAGGCCATTCACCAAGGCTCCCTCTGCTACCCCATACCCCAGAGCATGACCTGAGTGCAGCAACCTGGGTACTACCCAGCACATAGTGGGTGATCCACAAGGAAATGAAGGAGTGACTGGTTCCATCTAGGCCCAGGCCCACAGAACCCTGAGGGCCTGGGAAAGCGACAGCATAGGAGATCTCTAAGGCTCACGCTCCAAACAAGACAGAAGCCAACTGAGCTGAATCTGGGCCTCAGACACCAGGCCTCCCCCATTGGCTCCCATGTACCTGGGGCAGAGGGGTCAGGCCCTGGAGGTTGCAGGGCAGGGGACACTAGGGCTATGGATCACCCAGATCTTCCGGTTCCTCTTCTCCCTTGCTTGCATCTCCCTGCGCTGGGCTCCGCGGTAGCACTCTGTTCGCAGGGAGTGGGGGAGGGTGGCAGACAGAGCCTGGGCCCAGACTGTGCTGCTGGAGCCGCCCCTGAGTTGTTATAGCCAGTGCAGGGAGCATCGGGGTGCACGGAGTGACTCCTAAGACACCAACTGTTACGCACAAAGGGTTGAAGCCCTCAGGACGAGCTAGGCCAGCGCTTTTCAAGCTGCCATGTGACACCAGTCACCCGGGTCTTGCTAAATGCTGATTTTCACCAGGTGTGGACCAAGGAGCTCCCACCGCATGCTCTTCCGCTGCCCCCTCTGTTGTAGGTGGCACCGGACCGCGGAGACGCCCGAACAGGCAGGGTGGAGGAGGCCCAGGCCGCCCCCGGGGGGGCTCCGCGAAGGCACTGCCCGGCAGGCCTGGATGCCCAGCCCGGCGGCCTTGAGCGTCCAGAGGGGTCCGTCGTCCCCTGAGCTGGGGGCTTCCTCGCCAAGGTCGCTCCTATGCTTTGACGCAGAGGCCCGCAGCAAACCTTGACAAAGCTATGGGGAATTTCTGGGGTCCTAAACAGGCTGGGGTCACACAGGTAGCAAGGAAAAAAATCGCATTTCCTACACAAAATGTTTCCATCAGCCTTTACCCCACCCCCAGCCCATATGGCACTTGGCGAGAAGCAGCAAAAGTGCCTCTGTGGGGCTGAGGCAGCAGACAGGGTCAGCACAGACGTGCAGGAGATGGACGCGGCCAGACACGGTGCTCTCAGCTTCGTGAGCAGAGCAGGACCCGGCCTCAGTGCTCATCTGCCCCCTCAGCTGGTGATCTTGTGCAGTGAACAACATGTACAGCCTACCAGGTGAGGGACCAGGGACCTCCCCGCTTCATAGCAGGAACAACAGCCTTGGAATACACCTCCTCAATGACCGGTGCGCAGCAGCAGAGCCCTGGCGGGGGAACTGGGAAGCGTTTGTTGTCTAGGGCCCTGCCTTTCCTGCAAGGAAATGCCAGTGTGCACGGCGACGAGACCCCTGCTCCCCCACACTTGATGGCTTTCACAGCACATGAGGAGAAAGAATTCCGAACCGGGGAGCGGAGCCCTGAGGGTGGGGACAGAACGGCGGGGCTTTGCATGGAAGACAGTTCAGGACAGGCCCCCTGTGAAGACGCATGTGAAGCTCCTTCTGCTCTCGGGGTGTTCCGGTAACCCTTGCTCTGTACTCACTACCCCTCCCCACAGCTACTTGCAAACAGACTCTTCGGGAAAGGAGAGCTGCGAGGGAAAATCTGGACCCTTTGGAGTCATCATGGGTCAAGTCACAGGCATTGGAGGCAAAAGAAATCACAAGAGTGTAACCCATGGTCATTCACATCCAGCAAACCTTAACAAAGCTATGGGGAATTTCTGGGGTTCTAAACAGGCTGGGGTCACATGGGTAGCAAGGAAAACATCACATTTCAGCCTGCCATTTGGCAGGGCCTGGGGTGTTCAGGACAGAATTGTGGATCCACAGCTGTTTCAGGCAGCGCTTGAGGGGCAGGAGGTCTCCTGCGGGAATGCAGCCTGTGAGGTTGCAAGTTACGTGTCGCGTGGGACAGCCCGCTCCTTGTACTGTCTGTGGCCCCTGGGGAGAAATTTATACTCTTCAGCCTTTGCTTATCCTTAAGATGAAGACATTAAGACACACTTTGTGTCCCATTATTGAGGAGACTGAAAGAAAATTTAAACAGTGGAAAAAGAAGCCCAATGTGTTTAAAAAAATATTGAATTCATTGACATTTATTGTGTGTCTGCCAGATATATTGAATTGATTATTGGAATTCTTGCTTACTCTGAAAAAGTAAACGTAAACTTAAAGGGCCCTTAATTATTTTCCTGCCTGGGAACAGTGCTTTCAGAGAAGTGAGCAAAGTGCCCCCCACCACAGAGAGCCGTGTTACAACACCGACAGCAGCGGCAGGTGAGGTACGAGCCTGTCAGCGATGATAAGCAAGCTGGCATGTTTCCTATTCAGCCTGACGCTGCTTCAAGACAGGAATCTAACTGATGTTTGTTCAATAATATCCAGATATGTCACAGAATCTGGGCGAGGGGGCTGGTATCCTTTGTCAGCTTAGAGGCAGACCCTGGGGAAAATGTGCTGCAGGCTGTTGCAGATGTTCTGAGATGAAATGACGTTTCCCTGAAAATGCATGAGGCACGGTCCACTGGTTTGCCTATTGGCAAAATGCCCTTCACCCGCACCCCATCCTCCCCCTGGACATCCAGTAAGCAGCATGGCTTCCAGGCCTCTGGGCTTTCGCCTGAGCCCCAGGGCAACTCTGCACTCTTTGGGGATTTGCGGGTGCTAGCCAGATCTCATGATCCCAGAAAGTTGGGAGAGGGGAGAGATGGGGTGGGTAGGAGACTGGCGAGAAGCAGTAAAGAATGGGTGGGCAAGAGACAACCCAAACAGAGCGCTGAGATGGAGTAGTTCTAGGAGGGAGCACTGTTTATGGAACATTTCATTCTTGATAGCTACTGTCACATTCTAGTCATTAGACTGCATTTACTCGTGGGTTGTGGAAATTACTTCCCATGGGAAATGAAAGCAATTCCTTTTTCAAAGGGTGCTTTGTTTTCTAGGAGAAAAGAGGGAAGCATGTGACAGTCCCTGCGTTCCCCCCTGAGCCAGTCTTCCCTCAAGTTCACTGCTTAGCACGGCCACAAACAGAGGCAGCTGAGAACTGATGACAGTGATGGCGGCGATGTTGGTGTTGGCGACAGCAGCGAGCACTCACTGAGCACCGTCGGTATGCCAGGGCCAGAGCTGAACCTGTACACGTGTCTCTGCGAATCTCTACAGATCCCCTGGGTTGGCCCCATTTTACAGATGAGGAATTAGGTGACAGCTGCTTCCCTTCCTCCCTCCACATGCTGGCACCCAGAGCTCAAGAGTGGGCGAACCTATGGCACGTGTGCCACAGTGGGCACGCAGAGCCTGTCAGCACCCAAGCCATGCCTCCCCAGCCAAGGTTTGACGCATTATTAGCCTGCACACAACAGCAAAAATCACACTGCTTGTGCAGAAGCACACCCAATGCAAACTTTCATCTTTCAATAAAAAGCTGTTTGTCTCTCGCAAGTTGTGTTACTGTTTTACTTCTAAGATAAAATATGTAAATATATGAGTTGTGTTTTCTAAACTAAAACTTCTGTATTCAGGTTTCATTGGAGTGTTGGCACTTGGGAAGAAATGAGTGGGCTTTGGGTTGCAGTTTGGGCCTTTGGTTTCTCAAAGATTCGCCATTACTGGCTTAAAACACCTGGAAATTAGAGATGACACTGCGGTCTGAGGCACCCAGAGTGGCAGCTCCTGTGCTCTGCTACCCGGGCCAGCCGGGTCCCATCTTCGCCTCGTTAGCATTTATATGAGCCCCTCTCCCTGCACCTGTGTGGGCAGCTGGCACTGATCGACAGTGTTCTCCTGGGATTAGTCACAGTGCAGCCAGAATGACTGGCCTCATTTCTTCCCTTCACACCTGATAGACTTCAGGAGCGCCCCAAGCCCTGCTGCACCCAGAGTCAGCCTCAGCTCAGTCCCACCTGTGTGGTAATGACTAATGAGGTCTGCCCACCCTTCTACCCCATTTTCCAGGTTTGGAGCTTCCAAACACATCCTCCTGTTGGCAGTGACGTAATCAGTCAGTGAGGGCCCAGTAAGAAACAAACGTGTGCCCTGCATGCATCGCACAAAGAGCGCCTCTGTTTTCTTTCTTCTGAGCATGGGGCGGTGGCTGTGAAGGAGTTGGTTTGGGGCTGGAAGGAGGGAGAGTGCAGGTTCTGCTCCCCAGCTCTTCTGGAATTAGGAGAGAGTATACAGAACAGAGGCAAGAGTTTTGGAATCTGTGCTGCGGCACCCTAACCTCGGGTGTCTCCACTGGGATGTGCCCGGCCTTCACGTGGCTGAGGATCTAAGCTGATTCCTTCGGTGCTCCAGCAGCCGTCCCTATGGCAGGCACTGAGCAGGGGCCTCTCAGCCATATAACAGTTGCCATGTCTCCTCCAGGTCCCGGGCCCCTTTCTGTTTGCCAGGGCCACTGAGGGCTTTGCCACTGTTGGCCAGCAGTCTCTCCTCAGGCTCAACACAAGATGCTCTCTCAGCCCGTAGTTCCCAGCCCACTTGCTAAGATGGGCTCTGTTTCATCCTTACATCAAAGAAAACTTTTTCATATTTCAAAGTGTACAGAGTATGGCATATTGTTTAGAAAAGTACACTCAGGAGCCTTTGGAGACATAAAGGGAAGCTGAGTTTGGGGACAGGAAATGGAGAGGCTGAATTGTTCTGCACAGTGACTTTCAAAAGTGATTTTGCCTGCTGCTGAGGGCCCAGCAGAAGGAAGGGGCACAAGGCCCGCCTGAGACCAACAGCAGATGCCTGGGCGGGCAGAGGTGAGGAAGGCTGTTCTTGAGGAATGCCCAGTGTTTAACCACTAGTTGTAACACATGTACAGTGACATGAAGTCCTTCTGACTCCCCAAGATCACCAAAGTCTGACTTACATATGTGCAATGTGGGATGTTTTGTGCAAAAATGAAGGAACAGGAGGAACTTCACAACCAGAAGCACTGGAAGGTAATAAGCCCTGCAGCGAGGTGAGGAGACGGTGTGGGCAGCCGCAGGACCCAGGAGAGCGGAATCCCAAGGTTTAGCAGCACTGCTCTTGGCCCAGGATCAGAGGAGTGCGTGACAGACAGCAGACTAAGGGTGACCGCTGTGGGGGTCCTTACCGTCATCCTGCACCAGGGGAGGGAAAGAGGAGAGAAGGTCAACTCAGACAGTGACCACACTTGCCCAGTGTTATACAGCTGGCAAGTAGGGATTAGAATGCGGACCACATTCCTTTCCCAGCCACAGAGTTCCTCACTATTATTTACCTGAGGACAACCAGAAGAAGACAATCAAAAGCAAGGGCACCTGCTCTACCCCTTGGGCAGCCTTTTCGCTGTGTCATTCTGCCGTGAACGGTACCATTAGTGAGGCTTCCGGCAGAAGAGGGAAGGGTCATTTTGATGCAAGGGACACTCAGAACAGAAAAACCAGGTAGAATAGTGTAGGATAAAACACTGGATAGGTGAGCAAAGGCGAGGATATTTAACGGAGTGGATAATCAGTCTCAACGAGGCCAGAGCTCCCTAAGCCCTGTAGGATCAGGGTCCTGACAGACAGGCCCTGCCCTGTCCTGGGCTGGAGTAGGTGCAAAGAGAGAATCTCATTTCTCCACCATTTTTATTTCTTCTGCAGAAATCCTACCAGATTTCTCCTACTATGGCAGAATCCTTTACCTAATCACCTGCCTGGAGAATATAACCTTGCTTTCAGCCTGTGGCCTTCCTCCGTGGACTCTCCTCCATCCTGAAGACCTGAGGTTTGGACTGTTCTGCTTCATGTTTCGCCCCCAATACTCACATCCTGGGCTGGGTTCCTTATGGGCATTTGCTTGCTGGGTAATTGCTGGTTAATTCACTAATGTCTTCTCCTTGTAACTTGTGATACTTGCGTGATTCACAATAAGCACCAGGCTGAACTTGTGTCATCTGTCACTTGCAGTTGGCCTCCTGGGTGCATTTGTCCCAGCTAGAAGCTTCTGGTGCTGTCTCCTGATGGCTTCTGTCCCCAGAGCTGTTCTGATGACTGCTGGCCCCGAGGCTACCACCTAATGACTTTGTTTCCTGAGGCTGTCCTCAGTTGCGGCTATCCCTGGGGCTGCTCCCAGAATTCTGGGTGATACTGTGCTAAGGAGGATTAGGCAATTAAGCCACAGAATTATAGGATAGAGAAGGAAGGAAGCTCTGAGTGGGAAGAGGACTTGGTAGTGCAATGACAACGCATCTCTGCTGGAGACAGCCCACTGGTCTATTGTTCCAGTATAATTATCACAAAATCCTTTCAGTCCCAAGCACTGCCTTAGTGTGGTTGATAAGTTACGCATGATCACCCTACTTTAGGGTTTGAGCTCAACCCTGGCAATCTTTTCTTCACACACATATTCTTGATGCTTGTATGTGCAAAACAAAAAAAGAGAGATTTTCTAGAAAAGGGGTGGGAAGAGGCTGAAGCCCCCCCATTATCACTCCCGCCCCACCCACTTGCTATGACAGCCCCTCTGCTAGCTAGGAGGAGCCTTAGAACTCAACACATCACCTATGATACCTACTGTCCTGACAGATACAGAAACTGAGGTTAAGGGACTCATAAAGGTCATACCACTAAGTTAATATAGAAGAGCCAGACTAGAACTTAGATATGAAAAACTCACAGTGAATTTTCCATCCTACCAAAATGCCTCACAACTTGCCATATGGTTTTAAAACTAAGTAGCCAAATGCTAAATACTGTGCCAGCTAGCCACGTGTGTGTGTGTGTGTGTGTGTGTGTGTGTGTAATTTTTTCTTGGAAAATGTATCTCTTTTGTTGGTGTGACCTGTTTTGCTTACTATAACAACCTCCAGCTTCAGTTCCGTTCATGTTAAGGCAAACAACAGGGTTTTACCTTTCTATGGCTGAATAGTATTCCACTGTGTAAATATAAAACATTTTCTTTATTTGGCCACTGAAGATCACCAGGGTTGATTCCATATTTTTGCTACTATGAATAGTGCTGTGATAAACATGGAAGTGCAATCATCTCTTTAGTATGAGGGTTTTCATCTCCTTTAAAGATGAAATCCCAGAAGTGGAATTGATGGGTCATATGTTCTTACTCACATATGCAAGCCAGTAATTTAACTTTCCAGATGAGCAGGGTGGAACAGTGGTCAGCAGATGGGGAAGGGTGGGGCAGGAGACAGAGGTAACAGAAAGCTGCTCAGTAAGGAGCCTCAAAAGCACAGAGGAGAGGGATCTCTTGCTTTTTAGCGCAGTGGGGTAACTGCTGACTAAAACAGCCTCTGATAGATTTCAAAATGACTAGAAGAGTATAAAATTCTCAACACATAAAAGTGATTAATTGTTGGAGAGATGGAAATGCTTATGACCCTGATTTGATTAATACACATTGTACACATGTACTGAATCACCCTAGTGTACTCCATAGAGATGTATGAATTTAAAAATAAGTACATCAAAAATACTATCCCTCTCAAAAGATGCATCTTCTGTGGAATTTATGTGTAATTCCCATCATGCAGAAAAGGCAGGAAAAGGCATCAAATCACCCTTGAGAAGCCCCAGTCCACACAGCAGCTTTGTGCTAGGATGACACGGTGTAATTGTGTACATATTATTAAAGGAAACAGGAGTTAGAGACAAATGTCTTTTCTAGAGTTTGTATCCTTGAAAATGTTTGGATGGTCTTTGTTAATCCCGACAAGCAGCCCTCAGAAAGCCAAACAAGAAACAAAACTTGGGCTGTTGTGTAGAATAAATGCTTCTCCCTCACAGGATCCCTGGGTGAGACAGAACACAGCATCCTCCCTTTGTCTCAGGTCTTCACTTGAAATCTGATCCAAACTGAACTGAGGTCCTGTCTCGGTCATGTAAAGAATAGCCCACTTTCCCGCTACCTTCTGTTGTCTCTCCTGCCCTCCCAGAACCCGCCCAGGTAGTATCACCTTGACCCCTGGGCAGAGAAAGAAGATACTAAATGCAAATCAGACAGCTTCACAACCACTGTGTGGCCCAAGCAAGGCGGACGGGACACAGGTCAGGTCCAAGGCAGCCTGCTTCTGGGTGAAGGCAGAGTTTTTGTTTGTTTTTCTGAAACGTTAACCTTGTGTCAGTGTGATCCAAAATACTGACTGTTTCTCAGGGAAACAAGTATGTGTAACTGGGGCCTACACAAACCAATTCGTCCCCAATCAGAGAGCAACTGCCTGCTCATGTGTGGCGAGAAAGCCGGCTGACAGGTGGGGCAGCCTCGGGCTTGCCCTTGCCCTGGGCCCGCTCACCTGCTGGTTCACAGCATTTGCATAGCTGGGGTTCTCAGGAAACACCCAAGGCCATCTGTGCAGAAGCTCTGGGCATCTATGCAAAGTGTGTTCCCCTGTTCCAGGGCAGAGGGCTGAGGGCTGTACGTGAAAGGCGGTGTGGAGAAACGAAGTCTTACGTTCATGGAGCCCTGGCTGTGGCTTGTTGATCTCACTCAAGCCCCATGAAGCCCACATGCAGTGAAAACCATGCTCACCCCCGTGTCAGAGATGAGGAAACAGGACTTGACAAAAAGGTAAAGTGCTGCAACAGGCATTCAGGAGAGGGGAGTAAGAAGACTCCAGCCCACACTTCAGGTCCCACAGCCCTTAGCTGCCTATCCAGCTGTGCCAGGAGACACACACACACACACACACACACACACACACACTCCGGCGAGAAACTTCCCTGTGGGCTCAGGTTTCCAAGGGCTCCCTTCAAAGCGCATACTTGAATTCAGAAATGCTGGAGGTGCATCAGAAACCGCACTTCCAAGAAGCTCCCAAGATGTACCAGTATTGCTGCCGATCAGTAAAGAATCCTGGGCGAGCAGTCCATGAACCTTGCTCTGGAAAGTTTTATGCAGTAAATATTTTAGGCTTTGTGGACCACACGCTGCTTCTACTGTTCATGCTACCTACCTACCTGTCTCTATCTATCGATCGATCGATCTACTTACCGTCTATCTTCATCATCAATATCATTATTATTATCTATCCGTCTTACAACCCCTTAGACTGCTAAACCACTCTGAGCTGTCTGCTCTAGGGCTCTTAGGTTTGAGCAGTGGTTTGCTCTTCTCAGACCTGGGGTACTGGAACCATTTCCCATCAGTATTTGGGCTTTGACCCTTCCTTCCCTCTTCTCTTGAGTGAGATAGCGTCTTTAGGACAGTGAGAATCCAGATGGGACAGGGGCTGGACTCAAGGCACGCGAATGGGCACTGTAGGAAGCCAGGAGCAGGCAGGGCTGGAAAGGCAGGGGAACGGGGATTCCCTCACAAACTACGAGCTCTTTGCCTCTGCAGAGGTTGTTGCAGAGGCTCTTCTAACAGATGGGAGGTCAGCTTCAGAGACTTTCAGCCTGAAGTCTGAGATCCTGTGATCCTAACGTGCAAGGCTAATCTGATGCTGGTCATGAGATAAGCTGCACACACAGGATCCCACTCTCTTTGAGCTGATCAGCAACCTCATCTCAGAGCAGCTGCCTCATTATCTCTTGGTGCAGCCAGAGAAGAGCAGGCAGACATCACTACTCTGGGGTAAAGGGAAACAGCCACAAGCTCAGAAATAAGTGAGGATCTTCTTCTGAAGGGCATTTTCCAACCAGTGGGGAGTCCTGCTGTTTGTCCATCTTTATAACTGGAGATTGTAGGGAACTCATCTGACTTCCAGGAATTCAACCTGTATGTTCTGGCTTGTGTCTAGATGTCCCCCAGAGGCTCATGTGGTCATAAATGGGGCTTTTCAGAGGTGACGGGGTCTAGACTGTGTGATGCTGGGATTAAATTTGTGATGCTGGGGTCCAAGGTGTGTGGTTACTGAATTAGTCCACTGGTTGGTTTGGCATAGTTCTGGGAGTGGACCGTTGAAAGGCCTCCCTGGGTGTGAGGGCTGCACAGAGTGTAAGGTATGCAGAGTGTAAGGTACACGAGTGTAAGGGAAAGAAAGAGGGCTGCTGTCACTGTTTATAGCCTGTTGCTTCACTATTCTGCTGCAAGCCACCGTTCTGCCTTCTGCTTTCTGCCTGCCATGGACTGCTTCTCCTCTGTGATGCCCCTCTGCCTTCCCACGCTGCCTTGGAGCCAGCCAACTATGAACTGAGACCTCTGCAAACTGTGAGCTACAATAAGCCTTTCCTCCCTAAACTTTGGGTGTCAGGCCTTTCATCTCACCAATGAGAAAATATCTAAGACACTATAGAAGTAATTATACAGTAGTACCTCGGTTCACCAACTTAATTCTTTCCACAATTCTGGTTATAAACCAAATTGAATGAGAACTGAATCCTAGTTTATAACCAGAATGATGGAAAGAATTAAGTCCGCGGGCCAAGGTGCCACTGTAGATGTAAATAAAGCCCCCCCCACGCACACCCCCAGGTACAGAAGGTCTTCTTTGTCTGAGTAGACCATTGAGGTTCCTCTCTTCTTTGCTATCCTCCCTCCTTTCCCCACTCACTGCTCTTTCTTGGCTGTAGGCTATCTTCTATTGCATCAAAAGTACATCTTGTGGTGCGCATGAACTCCTGCAAAAATTTGCTTAATGGCGCTGTGTAAGTAACTTATTCTAGTTTTCGCTTTTTCACCCTCCACCATGTTTTTAAGATCCAGTCCCATAGCTATATGTAGCAAAATCCATTTCTTCTAGCTGATGTACAAACTCTGCATCCAACAGATTTTTTCCTTTCCATTTTACCAGAGATGCCCACGCAGGCAACCTCTAACTTCTAACCATTCTATACAGCGCTGTGAGGAAAGTACTCATCCAGTTTCCTTTTGAGACACAGCTAGGACATTCCTGATGATGTCTATCCAGTGGGGTGGTGCTGGGCTGCAGGAGACTTGCACATTTAGTCTGCCTCAGTCTTCCCACATGACACCCAAGAAGAGCTTCGCCAGTCCACATCCCCCCAGAGAGGACCTGGACTCCTACTGCAGCTTCCTTACACTGAACGTCACCCATCTTCTAAGTATTCTAGCCTAGCAGGGTTATAGTGAGCACTCATTGCTTTAGTTTCTCTTTGTTTGATTACTGAGTTGAAACATTTTTGTCTATGCCTTTTAGACTTTTAGTTTTCTTTTTCCATCTAGTTGCTGATTTTTGTTTAATATTTTTAAGACATTTTTTGATTTTTCAGGCGTTTTCTGAATATACTAGAATTTAACAATTATTTGGTAAATTTTAGACACTACCAATATCTTTTAGTCTGTGTATGCATTATTCATTATATCGTTTGTTAAATAGAATCCTTAAATGTATATAATTAAGTATATCAATTTTAAACTTGTTAATCCAGTCTGTACAAGACATTCATAGGTAATTACATGTCACAAAATTGTCCTCCACACCTTGCTATTTGTGATTTGATACATCACATTCAGGCCATCTTTTCACACTCGAGTGTGTCACAGCTCTTAGTCCATGTTTGTTATACTGAAATACCTGATGCTAGGTAATTTACAAAGCACATTAGATTTATTTGGGCTCATAATCCTATCTAAGACTGGGTGACTGCATCTGGCAGCTTCCGGCGAGGACCGCATGCTGCGTCTTACCATAGTGGAGAAGTAGAGAGGGGAGGTGCCCACGTGTGGAAGGAGCACATGTGAAAAAATGCTGGAGAGTGGTGCCAGGCTTGCTACATAATCAGCCTGCTCTGGGGTCGCTGACCTGGTCCTGGGGGATCCTCTGTACTCCTGGGAGACTCACTCTGGGCTTGAGACAGGAAACCCAGTGTCCAGAGAAAAACATTAATCCATTCATGAGGGCAGTGCCCCATGACCTGACCACATCCTAGAGGCCCACACCACCTGACACCACCACATGGATGGGTTAACCCTCAGCGTGAGTTTTGGTGGGGCCAAAGCACCAAATCATAATACACGGGAAAGGTTCTCATAGCCAGGGTGGTGCGGGCCTCAGTGTCAACTAGTCGGCAGACTGTGGCAGGAGAAGAGCACGTGTGAGGTCAGTTGGGCAGCTTAACAAGAGCTGACCTCCAAGAAGAAGGGGCTGGAGACGTGCAGCTCAGTGCACGGTACTGAGTCCAATCTGCAGGACTGAAAGAGAAAAAGTTCTAATCTTTTTTCCCAGCTTTTCCAATACCATCCATCTAAAGAGGTGACTCCACTTTGTCACATATGTTAAGTTCCCAACTGATACCAAACATTTATTGTGCTATGCATTGTCATATTACTTACCATAATAAAATAACATAATTTTATGAAAAACTAAAAGTAATCTAAAAGCTCTGATACAGAAATCAAAAATAATACCTCAATTTAAAGTTTTTCATAAAAAGTAGCCAGTGTATCGTGAGCCCTTTCTGGTCCTCATCACTGCCCAAGGAGTTTATATTTGTAATTGCATGAAAAGTTATTAGAACTCGAGCGAGTTAATTCCAGTCTACCACTTCCAGGGCAACCCATAGAGAGAATAAAGACCCTAAAGCGTATTTGTAGTTATGGGGAGCCAAGGGGTCCTAAGTCCAGCCATACTAATAGCTAACCAGAGCAAAGGCCTCAATCCAGGGCAAAACCCGGGTTTTATTCCTTCATGAAGAAGGGAGTGGCTTGAGAATGAGTGACTGTGAAGACAGAGGGAAGCACATGAGTGCTGCAAGCTGGGGGAGATAGGAGGCCTGAAGTCACCTCTGCAAATGCAGAGACAAGAATGTGCAGAATGAGTAATTGCCATAACACAAATCAAGGCAGTATCTCATGTTTTGGGGTTGGTGCTTCAGCTTTAATGTGTGATCTTTCAAGCCCCAGGAAGTCATAACCTCTATCTCGAGGCTCAATCCCAGCTGGCAGTGTGGAACACTGGCTCTTCATCCTGCTTCATCCCAGCTCACACAAGGGAACAGTGGGGGGTCCAGGGAAACGTGCCTGTCGTCTTCAAAGATGACCATCAGCACCTCGATTGGACCGATATGCACTGCTTAAAGCCAATGGAAGGAATGAGGAAAGGGTCCTCGCCAGCTCTGCACACATCGATGCGTGGAAATAGGGTCAGGCTCACCAAAATGGAGACGACTGCTCCCCGTTCAAGGAGAGTCACCGGGTGGTCTTCCACACTGGTGTATAGCTGTTAAGAACTGGTGAAATATATTTGACTGCCTCTGTACAAATAAAATTCTATGCACAGATTACAAGTGATATGATAAAAGAATGGGCAATGGAGTGAATAGTTGTGTTTTATTGCTTAGTGAAACTATTCAAAACTAGTATATAAAATAATCCTATTCATAGGCCATATATGTTCATATACCTATATAATAAGGAAACACAGCTCTTTATGGACTTTAGGGTAGTGATTGTGACTGCCAAATAGAAGAACAACCCAATGGATAACATTTGAAAAATGTGGCTCGCTAGTGAGAAGCATTCTAAACTGCAAAATCTTACAAAGCTCTAAAATCACTTGTGTGTTAGTCTGTTTTCTGGTGCTGTAACAAAATAAATAGCAGAGGCTGGGTAACTTATAAAGAAAATAGGTTTACTTATCTCTCAGTTTTGGAGAATGAGAGTTCAAACACTAAGCAGTGTGATGCCAGCGTTAGAGACCATCCTACCCCTGGCCCCGTTATATTGTGATGGACACAATCAGGGCACTGGTATGTGTGCAGAGTTCATGAGGAGGAACTGAAACCAGGATGGGAGAGGGGCCCCTCTTGCTCTTTTGTAGCAATCTTCTCCTGAGAACTAACCAGGGTCCCATAAGAACTAAATTAATGGCTCCCAAAGACAGGGGCCCCAAAGACCTAAGGACAGCCCACCTCCTAAAGATCTTACAGCTTTTCGTACCACCACCCTGAGGATCAGACCTCTATGACACGAGCCCTTGGGGACAACACTCAAACTGTATCTGAGCTACCGCTATCGGGGATGAGGCAGAGTGCTGAGGACCAAAGCACCTCGCACTTCAAGGTAGCTCTCAGTACCGTGGGTCTTGTGGAATTACAGATCCAGATCCACAGTGCAGGGATCCTGGGATTCTACATTTCTAACAAGCTCCCTGAGATTGCCCATATAGCTGGCCCAGGACTCACTGTGCAGCCAGATTGAGCCCTGTCACTGTCACCCTCACTGGAGCAGGAACTGAAACAAGATCAAGTGGCCTTGAAAGGCTAATAGAGCAGATGAGCGAGGGAGGGGATTCAGTTCTCACAGGTGGGTATGCTGTCTTTGGATGGTTGTGTTTGGAGGGGCCCTGGCATGGAGATATATATAGGAAAACTTCAGTATCACTTTTACCAATAGTAAACACACACTAGAGGGTATTCTGCCTTTTCCTCTTCTCTCTACATCTGTATGAGGTCACCCCATTCCCTCAGGCCAAGGCAGGAAAGAAGGTAAGAGCTGTAGGGACTCAGGTACTTAGCTGGTCCCACAGCCAGGGTTCACCTCAGCCCTCTGTCACCATCTCCTGATGGTGAGTTTGACCCACAGTGGTCTAAGTCAAGGTTGCCATCCTCCTGAGAAAGAACAAGTGATCAGAATTCACCCCAGCTGGTTAGATGCCCCTCCAGTTCACAGCCCAATGACAGCAGTCAACTCCGCCCTATCTTGTCATGATTACCTGGTTCAAATGAAGGTAAACACAGTTATCTCTCACTTACCTGACTGCTTGAAATTAGCAGCATAAGAAGATTCCTTTAATGGGCCCAAGCAATTTCAAGTGATATCATAGATTAAGAGAACTCAAACAATAAAAAAAATTGCAACAGAGTTTTTGGTCCACTGTATGGACTCTAAAAGGCTCCTGAAACATTTCCATGTATGGACATTCAGAGCTCAGTCATCTGGGTACACAAATCCTTGTCACTGTTGCTATTTAATAAGTTATTTCACTTTTTCCAAGTATCAGGCCATCCCCTGTCACACTTCTTACACATTTTAACCCTAATGCAACTTTGGATATTGGAAACATTTATCATGAAAATTTTGACCTTTCAGAGAGTTTAAGCAATTTACCATGGTAACACCACTTGTACATGATAAACCCCCAATGAAAGGAAGAAAAGGTGTCAAGGAAGCTGTGGAGACATGCCGGGTCTGGGTCTGTCCTGAATGCAGTGTGTCCCCTACGCCTAACTAGGACAGAGCTCCAGCAAGGCTTCCTGGGAGAAGGGTCATTGCCCACTTCTGGTTTGGTCAGGTGGCAATGGGCCTGACTCCAGGAGGCAACTCGCAAGTGATCAGCCAAGATTGGTAATCTCCCTCCTCTCTGCCAGCACTTGAGCTGGCTGTGGGTGTCTGTCCAACATGAGAGGAAAAAGATTTCATAATATTTCCCAGGACATCCTATCTTCCTTCCTGCTCAGGCTGGTATGGGGGAAAGATGTGACCTGCTGCCTTTAGGCAGCCATCTCCTGACTGCAAGCTTTATGCGGAGGATGGCGGAGCTCAAGATGGAAAGAGCATGGGTCCTGGAAGGTCTTGCTGAACACTAAAAGGCCTGGGAGCATCCTCCTCTAGACTTCCTCAAATGTAGGACAGTTAAATACCTTTACACTTAGCCTAGCATTAGTGAGAGTCTGTTGCTTGACAACAAAGGACCATATTGATACCAGAGACCTTCCCTCAACTTCCCTCCTGCCGGAAGCTAAGCATCCCCACACAATTCTCTCAGTCCCAGACTGACACCTTGTCTACACTGCTCTTTGCTTGTTCTCCATAGCTGCTTCCCAGGGCTTCCTTGTGTCCATGGTTGGTTCAGTGCAGCACAAGAAAGTCTCATTTTTCTGCAAGGCAGTTCTGCTACTCATCTACATGGCTTTCATTTTGTCAAACTGGGTTTACCTCCTCACAGAAGACCTTGGCAGAGCAGGACTTAACTGCAGGGTACAGAAAAAGGTGTCCACATCCTGACCCTGGAACCTGTTGCTACAATCTTGGTCAGAAATGTTGCCCCACAGCCCATGTATTAAACGCTTTGTCAGCCCATGTGCTATCGTGAGGCGGTTGGCTGCTGAGGAGATGAGCCTAGCAGGAGCTCTTCAGGTCCTTACGGGCCTGAGGGGCCTCCAAGAGGGTTGTTGGACCCAGCTCCTGCCTCTTTCTCGCTTTGGTTGGCTTGGCAATGAAGCAAGTGGCTTTGCTCTGCTATGCACCGCTGCCAGTATGTGCCACTACTAGCCCAAGGCAAAGGGGTCAACTGGCGATGGGCTGAAACATGAGCCAACATAAACCTGCCTCTTTATAACTTGATTATCTTGGGTATTTGTTACAGCAATTGAAAGCTGTCTACACCCCTGTGAAGGTGTTGCCATGCACAGCACAAAGAATTTTGTAGGTGCAATTAAAATTAGAGATCCTGAGATAAGAAAAGTAATAGCCCAATCAAATCAGAAGAATCCTTCAAAGTAGAAAACCTCTGCATAATGTGGTCAGAGAGAGAGAGTGTGATAAAAGAAGGTCAAGGTGATATGACACTGCTGGCTTATGAGACAGAATGTGGGCAGCCTTTTGAAGCTAGAAAAGACAAAGAAAACAGATTCTCCCTGAGGGCCTACAGAAAGAAACAGCTCTGCCAGTTTCTTGATTTTAGCCCAGTGAGACCTGTGTCAGATTTCTGACATAGGGAACTATAGAACAATAAGTTTGCATTGTTTAAACCACTAAACTGGTAGTAACTCAGTACAGTAGCAATCAGAAACTAAAACTAGGTCATGAATGTGTCTGTCACTCCACTTTCCATTATGGTATGTGGTATAGTGGGTGAGAATCTGGATGAGAGATCCAGAAGGATTTGTGCACAAATCCTGGCTCTGTCCAGGCGTAGTAGCATATGTCTGAAATCCTAGTGTTCAAGGTGCTGAGGCAGGAGGATCGCCCTGAGTTAAAGGCCAGCTTGGGTTACATAGTGAATTCAAGACCAGCTTGCTCTATACAAGCTGGTCTTCAACTCACTTGTCTCACCAAAAAAAAAAAAATCCTGGCTTTGTTTCCATGTGAACTTGGGCGACGCAGTTTCTCTGAGTTAGAGTTTTACCATCTAGAAACAGATTAATAAGAGTACGGCTTGCCTGTAGACGTGTGGTGATATGTGAGTGAGACTGCACAAGTAACCCGCTTAACACAAGTTTGGGCAAATGAGTCACTGGATAAATGGGAGCCATTATCATCTGTGTTGAAGGAAAGAGGTCAAGGGCCGGGGGAATTCTTCTGTGGTGAGGAATATGCACACGCAGTTTGAAGCTGAGAGACCGTGTGATGTAGTGGGAAGGAGCACAGGCTCCAGAACCGGTCTCCCTGGGTTTGAATCTGGGGAGCTGTGTGACCCTGGACACATGATTCAGCCTCTTGGTTTAACTTTGCCCAGAAGCAGAGCCTAAAACTCCCATTTGAGTGCAAAGAGTTTATTTGGCAGTGGTTCCAGGAAAGATGAACAGTGGAGTGGGACAGCGAGGCAGGAAAGGGAGGTGTCCCACAAGTGTACGCTACTAAGCAAGGTACCACGGGAGCAGCTGGGGCGAAAGCCATTTGGGGAAATCTGGGGACGCGAATAGAACGTGTGCCTCTGAGTTGTCACCCTCAGGAGGTGGGGATGCTGGGGAACATGTATACCAATTCCACTTAACCGCTGGGTGAGGGCTGCTTCCAGGGGACAGTAATTCCCCAGCACACCCGGCCTGCCATGTGTGAGCAGAGAAGGCTCTCGGTCAAAGAAAGAGGGCAATGCTCTCGGCCGGCGTGTCTGGACATGAGGGGGAGGATCCCATAGTGTCTGCTGCATTTAGCTTTCTTGTGTTTAAATTGGGAAGCTGATAGCACTTGCTTCGTTGACTTATTGGGAGATTTATGCAGGTTAACAAAGTCAAGTGCTTCCATTATAAGCTAGCACAGAATAAGCACCATCATTTAAAGCTCTTGGTCATTCCGTGATGTAAAACTTTTGCTGTTCTCTCCAGCAGCCTCCATAATATTTAATGAAATTGTTTAAACTCGCAAATGCTTTGGAGAAGGGAGGCTTTGGGGGGAAGGAGGAAGGGGCTAACATTTATCCCTGGCCCTCGTCACAAAGACAGGGTTGGTCCACACATGCCGGAGTCATAGGGACAGCAGACCAAGGCCGTGAAGCCACAGCTGGCAGTTTGCATACAGTCTAGAGGGCTATGGGCTCTGCGGGGTGTGGATAGAGGAATTGGGACGCCACGATTTTATATTACGAAAGACATGGAAGCCACACTGCCCTCAGGGTCATGCACGGACTTATAAGCGTCCTGAGAACAGGAACCGTGCTCACAGCTGGCTTCCCTCTGTTTGTGTCCCAGCACGTGATAGCCACGCAGTGGTTGGCTACTGAAGAGATGAGCACAAAAAGAGCCTGGAAGTCCAGAAAGTGATGGGTTTTGGGTCAGATCGGGGGTGACTGACATGTCCCCAGGTGCAGTGCCTCAGTCAGTGGCCTCTTGTTTCTCCCACCCCTCAGTCGGCCATCAGGATGCAGGAAGTTACCTGAGCTTGACCTCTGCTCATGTTGGCAACCTGGGAGGCTTACTCTGAGCAGTGCCTTCCAGAATACAAAGAACGAGCTGTGAGTATTTATACCAACACACGCATCTTAAATGGGCCCTCACTTCTCCCGGAAAGGAATCCAAATGCTCTGTTGGAACTAAAAACATTCTATATTTACGTATCACCAGTTATGAGGGAACACAAAGTGCTCAGCAAATATGATCTCATTAGCCCTCACAACAGCCCCAGGGATGAAGCTGGCAAGAATTCTTAGCCTCCTGGGAGAGGTGAGAGTGCGGAGTCTCCAGAGGCCACTGACTCAAGCCAGAGCCATGGACCAGGTGCTCTAGGGAATCCAGATAATGGCAAAGGATTATCCCCCTCGAGAGAGGCATCCTCACAGTGTGGCCTGCACACTTACCGCATGCCGTAGAGATGAGCAAAACCTGGAAATAACTCCGGGCCTCTCCTCATGGGATCTGAGAGCTGCACTGTGGTACAAAAATGTCATACTACTTTGGCATTTGAAAGGACCCCGGGCAAGTGTTTGTCATGAAAGGACATCTAGGACTTCAGGGTGAAATGCAAGGTGCAGGAGGGTAAATATAACACACCACTCATTACTATAAAAGATATGGTGCAACAGTAAGGGAAAAATCTGAATGTGTGCCAACTTACACATGAAATTACACGTGTCTTGGTGTGTTAGCATTTCTAAGGGAAGGGTCTTGAAGAATGTATATCAAGTTACCCAACTGTATCAGTATTTTCAAGGGAACAGCCTTAAAGAATGTATAACACTGGTTTGTCTTACAGGTCAGAGTAATGGTACTTACATTTCCTTAAGCATAATTTGTCAAATGCTTACATTTTTTCCAATGTGCATAGTTTTACTTTATAATCACATTAAATTTTTCTAAACACCTGGAAAAGGGAAATCCTGTGTGTCACCTAGAAAGCATTAGAAAGAGGAAATAAAAGCGTTAAAATATGGTCAGATTGTTTTCTTTCACTAAAACCACAACATCAGGAATGTTTTCCTTAATGTGAAGAATTTGGAAAAATTCCACCAGATTTCCTATTAAGTTTCTCCTGCACAGTGAAGTTTGGATCCGATACTCTATTTTGTAAACATATGGTTCAGCGTCTGCAAAAACAAAATACAAAATGAAATCTTTCTGCTTTTTTTCTTTGCTGTTTTAAAATATGGGACAGACCTGACTGTTTAGCCTTTTTATCTATTAAACTGTAGTACAGGGAAAACAACTGGACCCCAACAAGGGATTTAAGACGTTGATGATGAATATTTTCATGAGCTGTTGGATGATAGATATAAATGGTGTGGTGACATGAACCTTTAAAAATCCAGATCCCTGTGGCTCACAACAATGTGAATATTCTTGGCTGAATTATACATATAAAAATAGCTAAGATGGTAAATTTTTATGTTGTGTTTCTTACCATCATAAAAAAAAAATGTAAAAGTTCCAAAGAGAAACAAAAACACCCAGAACTCTGATCCTGGAAGTCGAAGAGGTAGGGTAGTGTAAAGCAAGGAGAGGGCAGGGTCAAGGGGAGCGAGGTTCAAAGTTCAGCGCTCTGCGCAGGGGAGAAGGGCTTGGCTCTCTGCTGTCTGCCACAGTCTGAATAGCTCTCATGGGCTGGGCACTGGTAAGGTAGAGCAACCAGCAGGGTGGGAATGGCCCCCCACAGCGGAGTGACCTAACTTCTCTTACCCACAAGTGTCCCCCTCAAAACAGGGGCTAATTAGTGCCTGTGCTACCTGTGATTCATAAACAGATGGGACTTGACTACCAACACTAGAACTTGCATGGAGAGGTCAAAAAATATCATTTTTGTGTGGTAGTGAATGTCTGTATTCTGGCAGGCTGAGGCAGGAGAATCACAAGTTCAAGCCCAGCTTGGGCAATTTAGCAAGAATCTGTCTTGATGAATCAATCAATCATCAAAAGGACTGGGGATGTAGCTCAGTGGGAAGACCATGGGTTCAATCCTCAGTACCACAAACAAACAAAATGTTAACTTCACCCCCTGGGAGGTATATCCCTGGAGCAAAATCTGAATTCAGAGCTACTTCCCAGGAGGGAGCAAATCCATCCCTAGCCTCCAAGACCAGCATCCCAGCCTCTTGCTAGGAAGTAGGACAGGAAAGTTGGGTGTCCTCAGCTTCCCCTACCAATTGCAAGGGGCAAAACTCTAGCCTTGGATGAAAACAGTAAAGATCCTACAGAAACTGAGCGAATCCACAGCAGAGGGCAGTTGATTGATGTCGTTAGAAAGGCATTTGAGGGAGCTGCTGTGTGTCAGGCCCTGTATGACATGTGTCCTCTCCTTGGCTGCCCCCATGGCTGCCCTTGAGGACAGTGGTAATGCGGACAATGCTGGCTGCCTGGGACACAATGCGAGAGCTGTGTGTACTGACTTATTTAAGGCACATGACATCCCTGTGTGGGAAATACTTCTATTATTCTCTTCTTACAAGCAAAGATACCGAAGTGCAGAGCATGAGCTCACTGGAGAGTGGTGAGGTTGAGATTATTCCTGGCATTTCAAGTGTAGTGCCCGCGATCTTAACCATTGTATCTTATTATTCTTCACACATTTTGGATTAGGAAATGGAAGCTCGGGAAGTTTAAGTGTCTCGTCTGAGGTCTCTGTGGAGAGATGGTGATGACCCCACCTCTTGCAATCTCAAAGCCTGCGTTCTGTAAAACGTCACCATCTCTTCAACATGCAATGATGAAAATCCCCAAGACCGACCAAGCTCAGATCTGTGGCCGATGGGCAGAGCCATCATCACCAGGCCATTCTGTGTCTGGATCCGCTGGCTGAAATCAGAGCCAGAGAAGGGTACTGTTGGCTTGGCGTTCTGCCCATGGCAGATGGGACAACTTCCCTACCATCTGCAAATGCCCTCTCTCCCAGTCCTGGCAATTTAGTGCTGATCTAGCTATTAATTCACTCATTCAACAAATATGATGAATTCTCTGCCAGGCCCTGTCGTAGGTGCTGGAGATTAATGTGATTGTGCAGTTGGGACCCAGGGTGTGGGTTCTTGTCCTTGTCCTTACCCATCCATATCTATACTCGATTTCTTCCTGGAAGTGGGTCTGTGTGTCCTGCAAGTCATCAACATGCTCCCTTATGCAGAGCTCTGCCAGCCCACATGTGCCTTTATGCAAGTCAGGGAAAGCAGCCTCTTGGGACAGTGGGGTGAGGCCCGGATTTGAGACCCCATCCGTCCTAGAGGCAGGCACAGTCTCCACTACAGGTGGCCTCCACCGCATCTGCCCTTTCCAGAGGTTGAAGATGTGCTCTTGGAGCCCAAGCTCAGCGCCTTGGCTACCAGATGGAGGATCCCATGGGGCTGCTGTCCAGGTCCTTGGTAGCCTGAACAAACCAGACGAGACACACACAATAGACAGTGAAGGAGTGCATTTATTGAAGGTGGAAAAGAGGCTCACTCCACAGGCAAGATGGGCTGGTGAAAAGGCTCGCAGTGGCCCCACAGATAAAAGGAAAGGGAGCCTTTGTATGTGAAATTCCCAGGTTATCTCCCCCTCATATGAACAGGCAGTGGGACCAAACACTCCCCTGGCATTAGGCTATGGGCACACTGTCCTATTTAAAGCTGGTTTGGCTTCTTGCTGTTTGCAAGGGAAGGATCAAGAACAATATCTTCTCATTGGCTGGGCCCACATGCAAGTGAAGGATTGGAAAGAGCATCTTCTGGTTGGTCCTGTGAACAGTACCAGCTTCAAACGAAGGCTTGAACACAGCACCTTTCTGGCTGGTTCTGTGTACAGTGATGAGAGGTCACTATGCTAGGAGTGTCCCTCACTCTTTGGCCCTGTCTTCCCTTCTGGTCCTCCCAGCCCCACTTCTTATCTGCTTAGCCAGGCCTCCCATCTACTCCAGCCCCATGACTTGGACCCTGCAGGCTCTAATTCTGTCTCCGTCACCATTGCTACATGGTCAGACATACCCTGCTCAGCTCCCTGGGCCCTGTGCTCATCAGTTTTCTGTTACTGTGAAAAATATCTGAGACAACCAGCTTATAAAGATAAAAGATTATTCTTTTGACCCCAGTTTCGGAAGTTTGGGTCTGTGATCAGTTGGCCCCACTGCCTTTGTGTCTGTTGCTGGGAAGCACATCATGGCTGCAGTGTGTGGCAAAATCACAGCCAAAGAAACCCTAAACGTGGTTATCACTCATTTCCGCACTGGCTTGGCATCTTTGGGAAGCTGTCCCAACCCTTCCTCTGGTAAGGAGAAGGCACCCCAGACCCGGTCAATGGCTGCATGCTGTGGTATGAAACTCATAGTTCTGTGGATGACCTCACTCCAATATCCAATAGAGATGCCGTTAAATTACCAGGAAGCTATTTCAAAGCAGCAATCAAAATATGGAACATGCACATTCTTCCTCAAAGGTGACAAATTGTGGTTTTAAAAATTTGCTATCTATTTTAACTGATGATTGGATAATTTACCTATTCAACTTCTACTTATCTTCAAGCCACTTCCTCTAAGACACTGTCTGAGCCGGCCTTTCCTCTGCTACCAGCACCTTCCTTTCGAGGAGCCTCCAACCTGCCTACCACCCCTCTCTTCATGCTTCACTGCTCTTACCTGTTAAGCTCTCTCCTGCCCCCAGTGACGTGAGCTGGGAGGACAGAAACTAAGTCTAGTTTACTTTTATATCCTCAGCATCTAACATAGAATCTAGCACCTAGCAAGAGCTCAGTGAATGTGAATTAAATAAAAGGTATTCATATGGGAAAAGTTGTCATCAATACCAAGCTGGCGTTTTTCCCGGTGATGGGTACTGTGCTCTCAGCTGGGGAGAAGGAGGGTAATAAGAAACTATAGCCACTCTCAGATGCTTCAGAGAAACCTTCACAAATCAGAAATTGGTGTAACATATATCAATTTCATCATTCACTCATTCATGATAGCCATTTCCAGCACTTCTCTGTGTCTAGGCACTGAACATTCCACAGTGAAGACAGTCAAAGTCCCTGCCTTCATTCAGCTTATCTGCCAGTTGGAGCAGGAGAGCCCAGAGCAGAGAAGGGCAGGGAAGGGAAGACGGACAATAATGCATTCCCTAATTGGTAACTTATGCTACAGTGAAAGGTTATCAACACTTCATCCCATCTACATCTCAGAATAGTGTAATGGTTAACTCGTCCAGCACTGGAGTCTGAGAGCTGAGAAGCAAGTTCTTAACCTATGAATTACCAGTTAAATTACCTTTGGGTAATGTACTCTGAAGAAACTGAGGCCTGCCCAAGCCTCAGTTTCTTCAGAGTCTGTGGTGATAATAACAGCACTTGATCACCTGGCTGACAGGAGGGCCAGTGAAGGCCAGTAATGATTAGTCCTCACCACTGAAGGAGTTAGTGGGGGGGGGGGGTCTCCAGGCACCGATTTATACGCACTATACTGATATGAAGGCATTGTTTTGATTCCTTACTTTCATGGATTGATGCTTAGTTTTGCTGTGTGTAACTGGCTTAGTGTAGTCCTCCAGCTTGTGCAATATTTGCATATGATCTTTGAGTTTAGCCTCAGTTCCCTGGGGCTCTGGCAGTAAATATAGCCATGTTGCACAAGCTGCAAGCTGAATCACAGGGTGGGCAGCCACAGGGACTCCAGCATGAAGGATTTCGTTTGGGTTCTGGCCATCAACTCTTGTGGAATCTGGGAGTTAATTTCCCCTTATTATTGAACTTGAAACAGCTATGGTAAATAGAGCAGATTTTAATCAACTGCAATATAAACAAAAGACACAGATGGCAGGGCGAGATTGACTGACAACAGCGAAGTCCCCAAGGCTTTCTTGAACACCCTTTGCGGGGGAGACGAAGACTGTGGCCCCTGCTTTGTTTTTGTTACTGGCATTTATGAATTCCAGGAACTCTTTTCTTGAACATATAGCTGCCACGGACAGGATGTTAGGTGGTGAATGCTCTTCGAAGTTCTGGGGAAAGACAGTCCCTTAGGATGTGAATAGATCAAGGGGAGCCCCTGGCTGTCCCGAGAGCCTTGCAACAGGAAGAGGGAGCAGGGTTCTCAGGAACGAGAGAACAACAGTACTTACTGAACTGGGGAAAAGGGAGTAACAATGGAAGAAATATTAAACAACTTTTAGGAAAATGTAATCATCTTTACCAGGAGATTGTAGCACAAGCCACTCTTCATCCCTCTCTCATGCCAAGCACACATGTACACATATACTTCAAACATATATACACCAGCCTTGGGACTCTGGCCTCAAATGACTTCCACATAGTTCACATGAAATGATGATTCAGTGCTGCCTTAGCACTATGACCAGTGCTGTTTGATCCCACAGGATCACCTGATTCAGACAAGGCCCATCCTGTTCCTGAATTCTGATCCTACTCTTCAGCTGCAGGATAATGGTCAAAGGTGAGCCAACCCTAATCCTTTCCCAGGACTTTAGAAGTAGCCCTAAGAAAGAGAATCGTTTGCATGCTACAGGCCAAGCACTTGAGGATATACTTAACTCCAAAATCTCCAAGTTATACAGGTGGAGGAGAGGTTGGCCTTGGTGGAAACAGCTCTGAGGGTGAAGGGAACTGAATGGAAGGCTAAACTGTCCTCTCTGGGCTACCCCAAATGGGTGGGTCAACAGCATCAGACTTGCTGAAGGGGTGTATCTTGGTTACTTTTCTCTTGTCGCTGGGACAAAGTACCCAACACCCAGAATGAAGGAAGGAAAGGTTTATTTAGCTCAGTTTGTGGAGGTTTCAGTCCGTACTCAGCTGGCTCTGAGGAAGAGGGGCACACGGCAGAGGGCAACTATGCACGTGGCAGAAGAGCAAAAGCAGCGAGAGCAAGACTCTTTCCCTCCCTTACACTGTATGCAAGCTACCTGCCCCGGGGCAGTGCAGCACTCACACCATAATCCTAGCGTTAGACCATGGATCAGTCATAAACTGTAGGAGCTCGCACCCGTGACTGCATGAGGCTTTGAGGGGACATCCAGACACAGACCATGGCAGACTTACTTCCTTAACTCCTGTGTACGAGAAAAGGGAGAGTACGTGGCAGAGCACTGGTTCTCACAGTGTGGCTCTGGCACCCCGAGGGGGTTAGGGCATCCTGAGGCTCTTCCAAGGGTCCCCGGAGTCAAAGCTATCTTCATAATAAGACCAGGCATTCTGTGCCTTTTCCAGTGTTAACTTTTCTTATGTGTAGGGTGTTTTCCACAGGGTCCGTGACAAGTGGTGTCACAACAAACTGAAGGAAGACACAAATGCATAAGTCCAGCTGGCTTCTATTAAAGGGATATTTTTTAAAATGTCAGGCAATGTGATTCTTCTGATTTTAGGATTTTTTTTTGTTTCTGAAAATAGTTATTTTCCTGGAAATTTTATTTATATAAACATATTTATTATGGGTATTCCTACATAAATAAATATTTAAATTTTTCTCATGTCAAATTTCTAAAATAACAAAGACTCTTACATTCATTCACATCAACAAAAACCCTTTCAAGAGATGTCAGGAGACTGAAAGGTAGAATTTGGAGGGGGGGAAGAGGGTCAAATGCAAGGGGAGGAAAGAGAAATAGGTAATGAGATCAAAGATGATTACAATATGTTAAGCGCACGTACCCCACAATGAATCCACCATTGTGCAGTACTAACACGCTCAAAGAAGGAAAACACAGTATCCCCAAAAGTCCTTTGGTATCTGAAAACCACAGCATTTAAGGGTTTGAAAAGCATGAGGCTTTTTTTCAGTATTAGAAATGATACAAAATAAATCCAAATAGTCTCTGCAACTCTGTCAGCTAGTACAAGCATAAAAAGATGTTTAGGAGGGAAAAGGAAAAAGATCAGGGGACGTGCCCTGTGTCGGGCCACGAAGGTGCAAGCCTTCCTGGCTAAGCATATCACTGGCACCCAAGCAAAAGATTTGCTCTGGATCTCAGGAGATGGTTCTGAGGAAAGCCCAATTTCTGATGGCTGCTGTGGGCTTGAAGATGATCCTGCATCGGGGTGCTGGCTCATGGTCACCTCCTTCCTGACCAAGTCCTTTTGTGTCCGGAGAAAGATGCACTGCTGAGTGTGGAGACTGAGGAGGAGTCCCTCCTACAGGCTGTGGGAGAGATGAGCAAATTCCAGGCCTGACCCAGCTGACCTCTAATGTAGCTGCCCTGGTCACCAGACAAAAATCCACTTGCTCTTTCAAGAGGAACAGCAAGGGCTCTGGGGGAGCTCACACATCTGGAGGGGAGCCCTGTGGAGAGGCAACACCCAGTTGCCTGGTGAGGTCATGCAGAAGCAGCGTGCTTGCTGCCCAGGGGAGGGCTGAGTGCAGAGCAGCTTCCTGCCCGCCCTGTCTGGGGCCAGGTGAGTGGCTCTGCCCTTCACACACTGGAGTGGATCCCTGGCCAGCAACCATCTCTGCTTCCAGCTAAGTGAGCTAGAGGCTCCCAAGCCTTTTGGTCCTCCACTGTAGCCTTCACCCTTCCAAGGGAAGACAATGCTAGAAAAATAAAGCAAGTGTGGAACTGAGATCTCAGAAAACACTTAGAGACATAAAAGGATCAACAGCCTAGATTTTATGAGGGTTTTCATTTACATAATGGTTATAAACTATTTACTGGAACAGCTCAGAAGAGTGAAATGAAGGTGTTTTCCAGGCGCTGTGCACATTTGTTCCTAGATTAGCCACACCAGGCAATGACAGAGGGGAGCTGGCGCATGCAGTCAGGGCTCATTCTTTCTGTTAATGAAGTCATTAGTTGCTGTATTTATGTTCTACCCTCTCAAAAGAATTTAAGTTTGTTTATAAAAACACACAACAAAATAATTGAAACTGAGGAAGTTAACCAGGTGATTTTTCAAATATCCTGAACACTTTGGTGTGATGGAAATAAAGGACAAAAGAAAACTCGGGGTTTCCAGGAGGGGAAGGCAGTCAGCCTGGCAACAGTGCTGGCCTCTCTGTGGAATCACAAGGTTGGAGCTGGAAACTCTGGTTAAAACGGAAAAGAGTTAATCCACTGTGTGTGAACATGTTGACACATATGTTGAAATCTTAATAGTAGATTCTGGTTAAAAAAGAAAAACAAATACCTTAACTCCTAGTTTAAGATAAAATTTTGAAAAGGATTTATTGCAAATAAATAGATAACTAGATAAGACAATCAAGGCCATGAGTCAATAATGTTAGAAAATGAGAGTATTGTGATTTGTGTCTAGTTGTCCCCCCAAAGATACCTGTGGTCATAGGTGGGATTTTTCAGAGCTGGCTGGATCCAGAGTATGTGACTGATTCATGGCGCTATGCTAGAATTAAGGGTGCATGATTACTATATTATCCACTACTGATTGGCTGAGCACTGCCCTAATCCCAGCAGTCTGGATAAGATAAAAGGGGCAGAAAGACACTGTTAAGACCTCTTGGGGCTGGGGATATAGCTCAGTGGAATAAGCGCTTGTCTAGCAAGCGCAGGGTCCTGAGTTCGATCCCCGGTACCGCAAAAAAAAAAAAAAAAAGACCTCTTGTTGCTTTTGCTACCTGTGGGCACCATGAATTGTTCTCCTCTGCGATGTCCCTCTGCCATGTACCACTCTGCCTTGGAGCTAGCCAACTATGGGCTGAAACCTCCACAAACTGTGAGCTACATAAACCTTTGCCCTTTAACTTCGGGTGCTGGGCATTTTGTGTCAGGAACAGGAAAAGTAACTGAGACAAAGAGGAACTTGGAGTAAGGTGAGTACACAAATCCAAAATGATAAACATTTCCCCTTGAGTTTTTAGCTACCAGTACAAGGAAAAGTACGCAGGAAGCCAAATACAGTATTTCTTGAGGCACATTAGATAAAAACAGGCAAGCACTCAGATCCTTGCTGTCATATGGTCAACCCTCAAGGCTAAAAAGTTGAAGGGTTAAGCTGTCAGATTCATGGATATTTTTCTCTTTTTTGTACCTGAAATAATTGAGTGTTTTGTTCCTGATTGCATGCAGGTGACTTTAACAACTGAGTATACCTAATAAAATATGAAAATCATTATCCAGTCAGCCAGTCATCATCAGATTTGAATACATCATTTTCCCTCTTCTTTCTCCCTGATAATGTTAGTAACACTCATCTCCTACATTTAAATGGAAGCCAGTAAAAAAGAAACAGCTAGGGGCTGGGGATATAGCTCAGTGGAATAAGCGCCTGCCTAGCAAGCACAGGGTCCTGAGTTCGATCCCCAGTACTGCCAAAAAAAAAAAAAATTAATTAAAAAAAAAAGAAACAGCTACAGGAACAGCAAAATGAACTATTCAAATATAAGGTATCATTAAAAACAATACCGAGGACATTGGAACAGAATTAAATTTCTGCTTCTGGTTGTGCTATCATAGGCAACTTACTTCACCTCTCTGAGCATTTGCTTCCTCACATGTCAAATGGTAACCATAAAAGTAGTTACTCGCTTGCACTTCTCTGAGGATCAGCAATGCATGTACAACAGTTCGCTGATTCTGTGTCTATAACAGCTGTGTTAGTCAGCTTTCCATTACTGTAATAGACATCAGAGACAAATAAACTTAAAAAGAGAAAAGGTTTCCTTTAGCCCAAACTTTCAGTCCAAGGTCAGTTGGGTCTGTTGCTTTGGGCCTGTGCTCATGGCAGGAGTGTGACAGAAGCCTGTTTACCTCATTTTGGCTGGGAAGCAAAGACATAGGAAAGGAAGGGGTCTCAGTATCTACTTCCAGGTCACAGCTCCAATGACCCACTTCCTCCAAGTAGGTCCCATCTTCTACAGGTTCTGCCATCCCCAAAAGTACTACTGCTTGGGACCAGCCCTTTAATACATGAGCCACAGGGAGACATTTTGGATCCAAACTGTAGCAAAAGGTACTCATTAAAGACCAGATTATGATTCAAGTAGCATCTACTACCACACATACTCATTACACCCTCAACCATAACCTTGCTAATTAAGAGGACATTCACTATTACCTTATTCTGCAGACTGAGACAGGGACATAATTTTGCCTAACACAAAAGTCCCTTGGTGAAGAGAAGGGTTAGTTATGTGATCTAAATAAATGAACTGCTCTGAGGAACCTGTAATTCTACCACTAGAGATTCATTCCTTTGCTTTCTTCTTTCTTTAAATGTGAATAATCACCCCAGGGATGTATTGCATTAAGAGTTTATGAGGGAGGAGGAATGGGCACCTCAAACTGTAATATATAACCAGACTACAGTAATCTTTTGCTTTCATTGTATTTATTTTTATAGTTAATGTCTAAGGGATATTAGTTGATTATTTACAGCAGTGACATATGATTTATTTTAAAAATACATATACTTGGGTTTTAAAGTTGGTTGACTTAAATTAAGTGTTAAAAAGGCAGTTGATGATTAGATATCACAAAAATCACTGTGGTCATGCCTGAATGTCTGCAGTCTGGAAATTGCTTTCTGTGGAATTAGGAGCTCTGGGACCTGCGTGGTAAGCTTTGCTCTGATGTGGCTTCTGTGTAAGTTTCCCATATCCTCCTCCAACATTTCCTATACCCTAGTCACACAGTAGCACTTGTTTCCCCTTCTGGGTTGTTTTTCTTGGTTTTCTTTCTGTTGGTACATATTTGTAGTACAAAATGATTACATCCGTTGTGGGGAGTGGCACATGTGTGTGGCATTTCTCAATTATTTCTACCCCCCCCATATCTCTTGGACCCTTTTGTACATTTGTAGTACAGCGCAGTTGCATTCCTCATAGGAACTTGGAGCAGGTACACAGCATTTCACACACCCCCACTTTTAAATCTCGTTTCCTTCCCCCTTCCTTTCTGCCCCTTCTGCCTCTTGGGTTCCTTCCCATATGCCAAAGATCCACCCTCTTCTGGGATTTTTGTTTTGTTTTTGCCTCTTACATAGTTCCACTGATTGGAGTGCTTGTCCCTTCCTCATCTCCTTGACAAATGAATTCCTTCCATCCACTCTGTGAAGCTTTTCCAGACACCCCAGTGACAGCCCCTTGCAGCCATCCTCGCTGCTCTAAGCAGGGTAGATCCCTCCTCCACAGTCCTGTAGCACCTATGACTTCCAGGGACCCTGCTCCGTGTGAGCTTATGAATAAAGTAGAGCCTCATTTGTTAGGTGCATGATTTTATGAATATTCATATCATCAAGCTTGCAATTTTGTTTTTTAAGTCTTACATATCTTTTGTAGTTTATGCTCCCTTAATCTGCTAGTATATAAAAAATATACAATTCTTCTTATGAATTTGTAAATTCTTCCTTATAATTTTACATGGTTTCGATTTCTGTGTTTTCATGGCACATTTTTTGGTGCTTACAAGTTCACCATGCATTGTAACAAACATCTTTTTGTTTGCTTGTTACCATGTCTCAGCTATCTCTCTATCTAGTAGGTAGCTGGGATGTTCAATCACAGGCAGGATTTGACAGAATACAAGTTCTACCCAAGAGGTTCAGAGAAGAAGAAAGAGAACATTTCTGTCGGCCCGGAGCTCTGCCCTCTTTTTTAGTTAAGGGACAGTATGCAGGGCCACCAGCTCTCCTAGGTTCTGTGGAGAGAGGGAACCATGAAGAAAAAAGAAAGTACTGTCCCACTCAATACATAAAGAAAGACTGAAAAATCAAAATGAATAACATTTACTGTCCCTAAGAAAAGCTAAATTTAATATTTTATTTATACTTTAAAATAATTTATGTATAGATTATCTTCTCTTACTTGAATTCCCATGCTAAACAACGATTTGCCCAAACTCACGGTCAATTGTATACACTAAATAAGCTTCTCCAGTAACTGGTAATTGGATTACCAAAGTTAACTAAAAATTTTTATAACAAAAATATGAAATATTATACTTAAAGTGAACTGTAATATCTTTGACCTGGGGGGTGAGGTATGTGGGACAGAGAGGCTGAAAGTGGCCCCGGCTAGGGTGTCTTAGGGACACCTGAGGGATCGGGCCTGTGAACTGGGCCCTCCGGATGGCGTCAACCCGGGTACCTGGAGGGGAAGGGGGCCTTTTGCGCACAGGACGCTGCAGTGCGGAGGCCACGCGCACCCCGCGCTGCAGAGGATGGAGAGGAACGAGGCAGGGCAGAGGGGGCCAGAGCTGAAACCGCACACCCTAAGGCCTTGAGGACCCTGGCTGAGGTCGAAAATTCACGTTTGGAAATGTGAGGCATGGAGAACAGCTCAGAGTCTGAACGTGACGCTCAGGGCCATCTTTCCAGAAACTGCTCCATGCTTTCTCTTTCCCAGGTGGATCTGTTTTCATGTCAGTCTGGGCCATCTGGTTCCAGGAAGGCATGGGGGAGTGAGAAAGAGAGGCGCCAGGGGGCCTGAGCACCCAGCCGGTGGGCCATCGCTCCCCAGCCACTGCCCTGCTCCGCCCACTGGCTCCTTCCTCCACCCAGTAACACACAATTGATCCCTGGCTCTTCCAAAGCCTCGCTTCCACCCACAGCAATTAAATCCCTGCCAGTTAAAAGGCCTGAGAGGACAGGTGTGTTTCACAGTGGGTTTCAGTTCCCACGAGGTGCCAGACTGGCAGCCCCTAAGACCACAGGCTTCTTTGTTCATTTAATGGCATCAGTTAGCAGCCAGAGGACTCCGCCTGCTGATAGCCTCAGGTGCGACCAGGACGGACAAGGGTCCTCACTGCTCTTATTAATCCCTCCACTGCAAGGCTGGCGCACAGTTCTGAGACGAGACCCCTCCCCCCAGTCACCAGAAGGTAAGGCACTCTGAGGTGCTTCTCTGCCCCAGGACTCCATTCATTCATTCTTTCAGTCAGTGCCATCCAATGCGCCTGGACAACTTGGCCTAGAAAATTCTGTACAGCTAAGGGCTGGCCCAACCTCTAGATTATTTTTTTTCCAGAAGAATGTTTTCTATGTACCTTTTTTTTTAATTTTAAAGAGAAAAGAACAAAAATTGAAATAAAAACAAAGACAAAAACAAAACACAAAAACAATAAAGATGATACATAATTTCAAAACAAGATGATAGGAAATCAACAACGGTGGTTGTATTACTTATTGTTATCTTCGAAGTAGTTGCTCAGATTACCAGATATATAGGCTTGCAAGATTGATTAAACAATTTAACGTTAACTGTTCCTTTCAATAAACCAATAGAAGCCAGGCACGGTGGCACATGCCTGCAATTCCA
The DNA here is from genome assembly GCA_004027595.1 of Dinomys branickii. Taxonomy (NCBI): domain Eukaryota; kingdom Metazoa; phylum Chordata; class Mammalia; order Rodentia; family Dinomyidae; genus Dinomys; species Dinomys branickii. The sequence continues at coordinate 34,158 of PVLD010005405.1, read as the reverse complement.
GAACTTGCGAGGCTGAGGCAGGAAGATCATTGTGGGTTCCAGGCCAGTCTGGGCTACAAAGTGAACTCAGGGCCAGCCCTAACTGTATAGCAAGACACTGTCTCAAAAAGAAAAAAAAAAAAAATCAATAAACCAATAGAAATTAGTGGTACAATTATCTTAGCTATCATGTATATACTTCCCTTCTTTCTTTTCTCCTTTCCCTCATCCCAGTTGTTCTTTCCTATTGAGCAGCTTCTTTCCCTTTCACAATACTTATTGTACCTTTCTGCTTTATTTACTCTAAAAGAACCTGAAAGGTTCTTACACTAGGAAGACAATACAATGTGTACACCCAGAAGAATTAAAAACATCATACCACAGCAACATACGTGACAGCAGAACAATTTGTCATAGCAAAATCTTGGAAATGACCCAAATGCCCATCAACTGAGCAGCGGATAAGAAAAATGTGGTATTTTTGTACAATAGAATATTACTCAGCTATAAAGAAAAGTAAACGGGAGGATTTGTAGGTAAATGCATGCAACTAGAGACCACATTCATAAGTGAAATACATCAGACCAACCTCTAGATTATTAACAGTGTAGTATAATGCAGGAAGTATAGCAAGAAAGACATTCATTTGTGGTGTGTTCATATAGTGATTGACATATAGTTATAAACCTATATATAAATGTACCTAGTATAATACTTAAGTGGTACCATACTGGTGCCCGAAACTGTTGGAAACCCTAAACAAATGTCAACTCACAGAACCCTTATAGAAACTCTACTAGGCACAAAGGTAAGTGTTCTCATTATCTTTATTTGTAAATGTGGAAACAGGCACTGATAGTTTAAGCAATTTGTCCTGGTGGACCCAACCAGTAAGTTGGGGCACCAGAATTTAAAGCTGGGCAGTGTAGCTCCCAAGTACATGAACTGGATCCCTTTTTTCCTTTTGGCAGTACTGGGGGTTGAACCCAGTGCCTTTGTAGTGACTACATCCCCAATCTTATTTTATTTTTAAAATTTTTTGGATGGAATCTCACTAAATTGCACAATAGTTAACTACTGAGTCCACTTGAGTAAGAACTGCACAACTGATTGGCTTAGCATAGCTCTGGGTGTGACCCAGTGGATTTATTGAAGATGGAAGACCCACCTGGGGAATGAGTAGCACCAACCAATAGGCTCATAGCCTGGATGGAATAGAAAAGGAAAAAAGAAGGCTGTCTGCTTCTGTGTCTTTGGAGGAGCTCCAGGCTTGGCCTTCACCTTGGACATCTGTTTCCTGGCTTCCAGTGCAGCCCTTTCAGCCTCCTGATATGGACCCACACAGGACTGTGGTGAGCTCTAGGCTTTGGCTTTTGACGGGATCCATCAGGGCTCCAACACACAGTCAGCCCTTCTGCGCTCTTCCACACCCAGCTCTGCAGGCGGCTGCTGGAGGCCGCCTTACCAATATCAAATACTTTCTATTAAATATTTTTATATCACATGTTTTTCTAGTGAGTACTGACTGACACGGTCTCTAAGTTTGCAAAATTGTGAGCTGGACTTGAACTTGGCACCCCTCTGTCTCAGCTTCCCAGACTACTGGGGTTACAGTTGTGTGCTATCATGCCTGGGTCAGTCATGTTTCTATGCTACAGAAAATACTTTGCCATTTAGTCCAGAAAAGTGACTCCAAAAGTAGAAATTGCCCAGCAGTTGATAAAGAGAAGCTATCATCTACTGAATACCTATTCAACACTTTAGTCACAAAGGTTAGTTCACTTCATTCTAATAATAATAATTCCATGAAGATCTGCTATTTACCTCTTTTGCAGAGCAGAAGAGAGAGGCCTGGGCAAGATCAGGAACTTGTCCCCAGTTACAGAGATACTAGTTGATAGAACTGGTCTTCGGATCAGGCAATCTGACTCCAGAATCCAGTTTTAAGCAGCATGCAGGCCTCAGGTTCGAAGCTGTGTGAGTCCCCTTACACATCACTGGGAAAGAGTGTGTCTGTTTTCCTGATTCAGTAGCCCTCAGTGAGCACTAGCCTGAAAGTACACAGAGGTTCCCAGGATCTCTGAAGCTTAAATAAAAAAGAGCTCAGAGTCATTAACTCTTTAAGTGCCAGGCATCAGGTAGCATGTGTCCCTCAGCCCAACCCCAGTGGTCATCATCCACCCAAAATGAGCCAAGGCCTGGATCAGAGCTGCCCCTCTGATGGAGTGAGAGGAGCTGAGCCCTCCCGGCTCCCACCAGGGCTCAGCCGCATCTGCTCAGGCGGGAACAACTTTCTAATCACTGCCTGTGTTGAACAGCTCCATTTCTAATTCATACACAGTCTCCCCATGTACCAGCTCCGGCGCGGGGTGCAGACATACCTTTGATTGTGAAACCAGGGTCTATGGCCCTACCACCCTGAACACACCCAATCTTGTCTGATTATGAAACCAGGTTGTGACCAAAAACTTTGGGGAGTTGGGATAATAAACCATGTTTTCTGATGACTTCTGTGGCATTATTTGATCCTCTCTACCTAGCCAGCTTCACGGCCGGGTGTGCGTTTCATTGTTCATCTGAAAGAAGAGCAGTTTTCCAGAAGAGGACAAGAGGGGCTTTGGCAGGGGTCTCCTCAGGCCCACATCCAAGGAAACAGCTCCGCAGGACCAGCAAGTGGAAAGCACCAAAATAGGGAGCACAGGACTGCTTGGAAAGCAGAGGGAGGTGAGGCTCTTTGGGGTGGTGGTCAAGACTCCCCACAGTTCTTTCAATTTTGAGACGAAAACTCAGATTGCAAAAAACAGCAACCGCGCAGAACAATGGTTCCCAACTCTCTCAGACTGTAAGTCTGATTTTAATATAAGTATCACACAACTCCTTCACTACCTTAAAATGAAATACGTGGCTAATATAACCACCATCTCACATAATTTTAAGAAAATCAATGTAATAGGCTACCTGTAATATAAAAGAGAGAAATCAAATCTGTAATAAAGTAATAAGAGTTTCAGTCCACCAGAGCTCCGGCACAGTGCACAGAAGTGCAGAAACAGGGGCTGGGATCCGTTCAGCCACCCTCCGGGCAGGCTCACCCACCAGTGCAGTGGGTCTAGGCCGATGTGGTACTTTTATGCGCAGCTCCTACACCATGAGGGACGTTTTCCTCCTGAAGTACTTCTTCTAAAACAATATGTTAAAGTTCCAGAGCAATCAAAGTACAATCATTCCTTGCTTGACTTTGATGTCACATACCAGGAATAATTAACATACAATAAAATGATACAAAAGTGTTTTGTGTTTATGTCTTACTTTTCTCTTTGCTGAGACAAAATACCCAACACTCAAAATTAAAGGAGGAAAGGTTTATTTAGCTCAGAACTTGCAGAGGTTTCAGTCCATAATCAGCTGGCTCCAAGACAGGGTGGCATGGTAGACAGCCATTGAAGAGAAGAAACAGTTCACGGCAGGCAAAACATAGCAAAGCAATAAGGGATGATCACTGCTCTTTCTACCCCTTCTATCTGATCCAGGCTACTCAGGGAAGGTGGCACTCACACCCTTAATCCCAGTTCTCTTGAGCCTAGCATTTTGCACCATGAATCAATCCCAGTGTCACACACTCTAGATTCAGCCATCTTTGAAAAAGCTCACCTACGACTGCATGAGGCTTTGGGGGGCCTTCTAGACACAAGCTAGTTACAACCAAGTCAGTTTCTGAATTCATAATATAAAGAGGTGTTTTTGTTGTGGTAGATGTCTTGTTTTTGTGTTTTTACTTCTTGCATGTCTGGAGTAAGTGCTGCATGTGACTGTTCCATGCATCTCCTGTAGTGCTTCCTCCACCACTGTGACAACTAAAAACATTCCTGGTGCCTCCTACAGCTGGCACAAGTTTTGCCTTCTTGCCAGATAGTGGTGTAGCATTTACTATTGTAACCAAATAAAACTTACAGAAAGATCAAACCACATGGTATTCATTCACTCACTTAACAAATATTTACAGAACATCTATTTTGTTGAGCAAGTCATTGACTTATTTACCAAACATTCTTTGGGTGTATGTCAAGTGAGAGAAGTTAGTACAGGATATACAAGGCATGGTCTTTTCTCTCAAGAACCTAATGGTCTTAGGTCCAAAGTAAGTTCCAAATATGAAAATAACATTACAAAAATAGATTACTAAAAGAAGCTGAAAGAGACAACAGCCCAAGATGAATCAAGAAAAGCATGTTTGATTTGCCCTTGCTCTTGGTATATGGAAAGTAACATAGATTTTAATCAACAGTGGTGAGGATCACAACTCTCCCTCCAAGTCTCAGGGACCAAGATTTCTGGTGCTTTATCACATTGACACCCAGGCAACACACTCTGGGATAGACTCATGTATCCTTCAGGCACTTGAGGACTGCCACAGTCTGTGTCGAGAGGAGGTTCAAGCCTCCTGGGCTGCAAAGTCATGGCCCAGCTGCCCAGAGGGGACAGGGCAGCAGAAACACAACTCCTAGTATGCCCATGAGATGGATCAGGAAGAAAAGAGGTACCGTCACTTCTTTGTGTCATGGGAGATTTGAGATTGTAAAGGAAGACTGGGGATTAATTGTATATAGGGGGAGAGGGGTTCCACTCCTCAAGAAGCCTTCACAGGCATCCTCTCCACTGCTGGGCAGAACTGACCATCTTGTCACATCCAGAGCAATATCTAAATACTGTGGAATATTTCTTTTCTTCCTTTGTGTGGCTCTGCTTACCATATTATGGGGCATGTGGGGCAGAGGCTCTGGGTTTTTATTATTTTTACTGGAGAATCTGACCAAGAACCTACAGTGAGCCAGCAGATGCTCAACAGATTTTTGTTGAATGGATAGAAGAAAGAAAAGCCAGGGAAGGAGGACAAGAGATCAAAGACCTTTCTCTGTAGCCCTCCTGTCTCAGGCTCACCAAGTATTCTAACATAGGAAACATGGTCTCTCTGTGCAAACAGTCAAGCTGGTAAGCTTAGAGGAGAGATGGAAGGAAGGAAGGAAGGACGGACAGACGGAAGGAAGGAAGGAAGGAAGGAAGGAAGGATGAAAGGAAGGACGGAAGGAAGGAGGGAAGGAGGGAAGGAAGGAAGGAGGGAGGGAGGGAGGGAGGGAAAGAAGGAAGGAAGGAGGGAAGGACAGAAGAACCCAAGAAAGGAAGGAAGGGAGGGAGGGAGGAAGAAAGGAAGGAAGGAAAGACAGAAGGAAGGAAGGATGGAAGGAAGGACGGAAGGAAGGATGGAAGAACCCAAGAAAGGAAGGAAGGGAGGGAGGGAGGAAGGAAGGAAGGAAGGAGGGAAGGAAGGAGGAAGGACAGAAGAACCCAAGAAAGGAAGGAAGGGAGGGAGGGAGGGAGGAAAGGGAAGAGAGAGAAGGAAGGGAAGATGGAAGGAAGGATGATAGTTGATAAATAGATGATAGATAGATAGATAGATAGATAGATAGAAAATGGCCCATTTATCTGCTATTGCTGGACATTCTTCTCACAGTGAACAAAATGTCTCATTCTACAGGAAAACATGAAAAGCCTTAAAATGCAAACATCTCAGAGAAACACGTGAAAGGTACAAATGAGGATGGTGGGTTCTCTCTCGAGTCACAAGGTGAGGGAGGTAGAAGGTTGTGGGAACATCTGCCACTGGGAGATGATGCTTCTGAGCAGACAGGTGTTCTTACAAAGGGGATCCAGGAGCACAGCGTTGAGCTAGCTGCCCACCAGGCTGGCTGCACTGTGCTGCCCAGAATGATCTGCATCGGGCTCACCTCCTCAGGTCTCAGCTCTCTGAAAATAAAAAGCTGGTTGTGCAGTACTTTTAAGCAGTTACTTAAAAAGCAGCATTGCCTGACCATGACCCTGGGAAGGCTGATAAACTGGAGCATGGAGGAATTCTGAGATAAGCTTTCCATTTTACTGAGCATTGCTCAAGCGCTTCCCAGAATATTGTGTTTGAGCCTTGTAATTAAAGAGGGAAGAGGAGGCTCGGGAGAGGTTCTGAGAAGAATTGTGAGGATATAAAAGGGTTGGAAACAATAACACTTGTGAAAAAATAAAAAAGGTTAAAAGAACTGGTATTATTTATACTGAAGGACAGAAGGTCAAGGAGCAGGAATACAATACTCCTCAAATACACTCATTCTTGGTGTCAGAAACATGGTTAATTCTCCCTTGATAAGGTAAGCATTTGGGGCCAGGTGGCTACTCTCTCTGTGTGGACTTGTGGGAAGATTATACAGAATTATACAGAACTCGGCAGCAGAAAAGAACAAAGCCACATCCTCCTAGCTGGCTGGGACCCTGCCCATGCCCTCTGTGCAGCGCCATGGGGACCCAAGCAAGCAAGAAGCTGGGGACAGTACAATTTTTTCCTAGACACTTTTAGCTCTCAGGATAGTGAACGCCTTTGTAGGAGCCTGACAAATAACCCCTACTGGGTTTATTTACCTATTAAACAAAAGTTTATTGTTTTTCCCATTGTAAAAGTAATATGCTCTCTATGAGGAAACACACTGCTTTCTAAATAAAAGCAAATACAGATCCTCCCAGAGTTGCCAGTGGAGGGATAATTCTATGTGTGCACGTGGCATCCACGTGATGAAGAGACATGAAGAGGGTCAGGGTGGCTGGGAGCTTCAGGTGAAGTTTTATGGCACAATCCAGGTTTATAAGGCACCACTTCCTACTCTGCAACCTAAGGCCCCTGCAGCAATGCCCTCCTGACTCGATCCCACTGCAGTAATGGAGGGAGGGAAACCAGGCAAGCCCTCACCCTGCAACCAGGGAGACCTCAGGACAGACACCAGCTAATGCTCCCTTCCCAAATTGCTGTGTCAACAGTCCCAGCATTCCCAGCTTTCAAGAACCTGGAGCTAAATCTGTTAAGGAAACTGACAAATATTAAAGCCAGAGGAATGAGGAGTGAGCACTGAGGGCTGAGGGTGGTGCACCTTCTCAGCTCAGCACACAGAGGCGTTCATGAGAGTTCATTTCCTTATACTATTTGGCTGTATTTCTGTTTGTTCGATATACTTAATCCAATGACTTATTTATGATATAGACTTTTTTCACCTGTTTTAATTAAGCTAAACTAATCAAAATGGCATGTGTTACGTACAAACCCATTTTCATAAAATATGCATATATATGCACCCTTAAATTTAAAAGACTGGGAGGAATCAAAGCAAGATACAACTATGGTTATCTCTACATGTGGGATCATAAATAATTTTATTTTTGCTTTTTGTTGCTTACGTTCTCCATAATGAACAGAGTTTCACTTTTGTGAAAAGAAGACATTATTGAACAATTTTTAATGGCTCTCTGGTCAACAAGGTAGTTGGCACTTCATTTAATTATTTCTCCCCACATTACTGAGGTTACCTCAGGTAGAAAGACATGTTCTCAGTGGGATCAATCCGGTTCAGTGGGAATGTAAGGCAGACTCCCAGAGGAGCGGCCAGTTCAGTTAAAGGGTATGAACACCTCTTGTGTTTTCCCCAGCAAATTTCTAATACCCTGTTCTCTCTCCCAACAAATAGGCGCAGTTTCTGCTACCCTTCCCTTTAGTGCCTGTTTGTCTCTGTCTCTCTCTCTGTGTCTGTCTGTCTCTCTCTCTGTCTGTCTTTCTCTCTCTCCTTGCTGGGTTTCAGACCCACATGACTTCACAGTCCCTGCTTTCCTGTACTGGTCACTGGGGTCCTTCCTGTCCCATTTTTCCCTCTACTTCCCTTGCGGATGCCTCAAGACACCCAGCGCTGAGGCTTGTCCATGGGCATCCTTCCTCCCAGCTCCTGCCAACAACATGGACCTATTATTAGCTTCCAGACCTCTATTTCCGTTGTCTTGAAATTTAGGACATTAAGAGAGCAGTAACAAGCGTGCTAAAGTGTCAGGACAGCGGCATCTGCCCTGAGGGGTTGTCACAAACAATAAATGCTTACTCTGCTGACGCTATGAATAGCCTTAACAAAAATTCATAAACCTAAGGTCACTTCCACACTTTTGATGATATTTCTTTGATGTCTTAAATATAGTGTAATGTTTTCCATGCCTATCTAGATAGGCAGCCATAAAATATGGTGGGTTATTTTTAAGTTTTATCTAATGCATGTGATTTTCAAACCATTATAGATGTAAAGACTCCACTTCTTGCCTTCACTCATTGCCTGAAGACATTAGCCGAACTGTCTCAACAAGAGTATGAGCTTTGGATTTTGAAATGTTCCCCTGTTAAATGTTGGTGACCTGAGTCAGGAGTTCCTTGCTTTTAGAGTTATGCTCTTGTTTGTCTTATGTAACAGCCCCTATTTTTATATTTCCTTTTACATTGTATTTGAGGATCTATTACTTTAGTCACATTCATAGACTTTCACCTGTCAAAGAGCTTCTTTAAAAAAAGCGGAGGTGAAATTCACATAACATAATTTTACCCATCTTAAAGCGAGTATTTCAGTAGTGTTTTGTGCAGTCACAATGTTATGCAATGACGACCTCTCTCCAGTTCCAAAACATTTCATCGCTTTAAAAAGAAACCTGGTACCCACAAAGCAGTTAATTCTCTTTTACCGTTCTCTAAGTCCCTGGCAACCATTGGTCTATTTTCTCTTAGGGATTGGCCTTTTGTGAATGTTTTAAAATAATTGGAATTATACAACATGAGACCTGTTATGTCTGGCATCATTCAGATAGCACATTTTGAATTCATCCCTGTAATAGCATGTGTCACTTCATTCCTTACTACGACTGGATAATGTTCTATTGAATGTATAGGCTACAACGTGCTCACCCATTCATCCTTCGGCAGGCAGCAGCCTCTCGGAGCATGCGGGTGAGTGAAGCTCACGACCACCCTGAGGAACAGAAGCGAGCTGGACACACGTACTACTGAGAGTGAGGTGAGGTGAGAGGCGGGAAGCAGCTCAGCTGCAGCTGTTTTCCTAGAGGCAGTGCCGGTCTTCCGACCTTTCAAGAAGTCCAAAAATCTAGGCTTCGTATGCAGTCTTTTAACTTAAGAATGTTGGCTTCTTCATATTTAGTTACCCTGTGCAAGTCAAGTCAAATAGATTCAGCCCTTTGGAAGCCAGATTTGAAAGATCTCCTTAGCTATTTTGGAGCTTAGCACTTTGAGTTTCTTCATTTCATAAAATATCACTATCATGAAGAATACTTTTGTATTCTCCAGCCTGGCAGTAAGATAAAATTGGTCAGGAGGAGTCAGTTATCTAACAGGATCTTTGTAGTTGGAATAACCCCCCCTAGAGCCATTGTTTATAATAGAACCAACCAATTGGATATTGCATTTTGATAGACTATGTGGCCACAGAGATGGATAGTGGCTTATACAGCCACAAGTTAGGAATCAAGATGAAGTATTCTACCGTAGCTGTGAATTTACCTGGTGCTTACACGGTGTCACCAGACAAGACACTGCACGTTCTATAATATGGCATTTTATTTGATTGCAAAGCAGCAACACATTATGTTCACTTTACAAATATGAAAATTTCAAAAATATGAAGCATATGATAATCATTCATAATCCTTCTGCTCAAAGATAATATCAACATTCGGGTGTATTTTCTTCTAGGTTTTTTCTCCAGACCTAGATTAATTTTTATAGATACGTCTCATCTCAAAGTAATTTGAGATTTTTAAAGAACTTGATCATAATGCTAATATAGACTCAAACTTTGACAGTTCAGTTCAGCTCTGTTCAAAGCTGTTCAAAATAATGTTCATGTTTTCAGATTGCTATAGTAAAAGCATATTTAAACTGCTCAAAGTGGCATTTTCCTCCTTTTCCTTTTCCTTTTCAGCCATGTAAAATCAATCTCCAAATTGTTTAAAAATAGATACATATAATAAGATCAATAAATAGCAAGAGCTAGATTTATCAAAATTTAGGGTACTGATCACCTCTGAATTCCTTTTCTTGGTGACCTGAAGAGCACATGTGCATGATTCTTTAAATTGTCTGTATACAAAATATTTTTATGTGTAATACATATCATAATAAGTAGGAATTCAGAGAAGTTCATCCATTCACCCGTTGTTTATGGCACAGGCTATTTCTAACAATTCTTTTTTCCTATAAAAAACCCTAAACAACATTCCTCCTCTGCTAGTCTGTGAGCTGTCCAAGGACAGGGGCATGTTTTGGCCACCATGCTCACTCTACTTCCTGCCCATGTGCCTTAGCATGGGATGTGTCACCAACTGGACCTCGCTGCTTGAGTCCCAGCAATGAGCAGTCCAGACTGCTGGCCCCACCTGCGGAGTTTGAGGCGGGTGGGGTACAGATGTAGATCAGCCCCGGCCCACTGAATCTAAGATGGGAAGGACTTGGTGCTCGGGTGGGAAAAAAAAGGGCTTTTGCTACCTGTCTTGGTTACTTTTTTCTCGTTGCTGAGACAAAATACCCAACACCCCAAATGAAAGAAGGAAAGGTTTATTTAGCTCACAGTTTGTGGAAGTTTCAGTCCATACTTGGCTGGTTCTGAGGCACAGTGGCACATGGCAGAGGGCAACAGTTCATGGCGGCAGTAACAACAAAGCAACAAGAACAAGGAGGGAGGAATGGCAGGAGGAATGGCGGCCAGCTGCCTCTTCCTGTCCCTTACATATACAAACCATCTGCCCCAGGGCGGGTATAGCCCTCACGCCAATAATCCCAACAAACTGTCTGCCCTAGGGCGGGTATAGCTCTCAGACCCATAATCCTAGCATTGGATCATGGATCAGTCACAAACTCCAAAAGCCACCCTATAACTGCATGAGGATTTGGGGGGACATGTAGACACAAACCATAACACTACCCCAGACCTCAATCCCTGAAGCCATTGATTGGTTAAGTCACAAAAGAGCCTTTCATAGCCTTAAAAAAAAAAAAAAAATCAGATCCACCATGAAGTGGCAAAGGTCATCTAGCTGCTAAGCCCAGGTCTACTGTGGCCTCTGTCCCTTTCTTCTCTGCTTTCAGTTTTCTAACATTGCTTTTAGGCATTAAAGAAATTTTCATATATTTTTTTATATTAAAAGAAGCTTTGAGATTCTTTTTGAGACTATCTTGACAGCCATAAGTTTTACTTATGGTTCTGCAACAGAAAAATAACTCAGAAATGGTCCAGGATTTGGACCTGCTCTCAGGGCACGCAGTACAAAGCTTGAGCAGGGCTTTCTCCGGTATGCAAGTGAGCGCCACTGAAGGCAAGGTGTTTTGCAGAGCCCCACTGGTTCTCTCAGCCCACTTAAGGGTTACAAGGACTGATGGAACGAAGTAATAAATAAGCCCCAAACAGCCTAAGTTGCCACGCAGCCCTGACATCTACTTTCGTTACCCTGATTTCTTCCTCTGCTTCTCCTGAACAGGACAGTGTTCTCACTCAGGTGTATACCTGATGTTATTTTATTCAGTCCGGGCAATCTCCAGCTGACTATTACTGGTCCAGAGGAGGGTAGCAGACCTCTGGCCCATTCAGATGGGGGAGGAGAGTTCATTCCACGGTTCAGTAGACGTCTGTCACTCTTTCTTCACTCAAACAAAGGTACAATAGCCTAAACTGCCTCCGGCCACCACACTGCAGTCAACAGCAAATTTGTCTCATGTGAAGCTGAAGCAAAAGACAGCAGGAGAAACAGGTGCAGAGCCCAGGTCCTGGTCTGGCCAGGAGCCTCAAACCGCAGCACTTCTCAGGCCTGCGCTGCTCTGTGCTCCCAGATACAGGAGATAATGCTCCCTTGTTGCACTAATCAATGTCTATGAGTATTTTTTTGTTACTTTCAGTTGAAAGCATTGTAACTGTTATAAGCTCTGCAGCATAATTCCCTCCACAAACTCCTAGATACTATAACTAGTTCTTTGTTTCTCATAATGTAAATTGGAAGAAACAATGCCTTTGCTATTGGAATAAAAAAGGTCCATTAAAAAAAAGACTAGAAATTTAGTTTTAAGAAATTCACCAATAGGGTAAAGATTGGCATTTGTAACTTACAGTTTAATAAACCTGACTTAAAAAATAAGTTTTAAAATGTCATCACCAATAAAACATGTTTGTGTATAGTTAGGATTGTGTTTAATTGCTTAATAATGTCTTCAAAGACCCAGGACCTTTTTTCTCAAAGTGGTGCCTTCCTGAGTATGCCTGACTCAGCCTGTGCAGCTGAGGCAAGATCTACACTCTCAGGAGCAAGGGACATCGGATAAATGAAGATTCCGTTAGCTGGGATGAAGAGTGAGAGGGGTTTGGCTTTCACAGAGATGCAAGAAGGTGTGCACCCATTCAGTCCTCATTCCAATCTCCTAAATACGTGTATGTGTCTCCAGAAACACTGCATGTCCGAGTAACATGGCCTTTATTACCAGCATGCAAAGATCTCAAATCACATGAAGAAAGTAACAAATAATACACTTAAAAGAGAAACATGCTAAATTTCACAGAGTACTGGAAAATAACATCAAAAATTTTTGTTACATACTGAAGAGTTGACTTACACACCAAGCTTAGAGTCACCTAAAACTTTTTAAACAAAAATTTCAACTGGGCTGGGGATATAGCTCAGTTGAATAAGCGCTTGCCTGGCAAGTGCAAGGTCCTGAGTTCAATCCCCAGTACCACAAAAAAAAAAAAAAAAAAAAAGCTTCAACTGACAACTCCCCTCAAATCCTCATTTCAGTATTTCAAAGGCCCAACATTTTCATGCTGAAATCCAAACTCCCTAAAATACCCATAGCACAGATGAAATTTCCTTTATTTAGGTTACGTATACAAACTAAGACTCAACCTACAAGCTACATATCAACCATTGGTCATGAGCAAACTTAAAACCAGGAACAATCTTGAAAAATGTTTTGCTGAGGGAAAGAAGCCCAATGTGTGAAGCAAGGACACACTGTCTGAATCCTCTCTAAAGCCCAAGAACAGACAACTTTAACTCAAGATGATAGGAGCCAGAGCAGCTGGTAAGGTGGCAAAGGGCCAAAGAGACTTCTGAGGAAATGGAACTATTCTGCGCCTTTCTCTGGTTGGTGGTTACATGGGCAAATACAATGGTCAAAAACTCATCAGACTGAATTTGACTACGTACAAGAGCCCTACATTAAAATGATGTTAATTATGTCAATAAACACACTACAAATAAAGACTATGTTTGCACGATCGGAAACAACTTAAACGGCCATCAAGAGAGGATGCAAATGATGGTGCATGATACACAGCTTTAAAAAAGATTGAGGGTCAGGTGTGGAGTGGACACCTATAATCCCAGCTCCTCAGGAGATTGAAACTTGGAGCCCAGCCTTGGTAATTTATGCTAACAATTTATAGAGAATCTGTCTAAAAAAAATAAAATGGCTGGGATGTAGCTCAGCATTCCCTGTGTTCAATCCCCAGGACTACAAAAAAAGAAAAAGAAGGAAGGAAGGAAGGAAGGAAGGAAGGAAGGAAGGAAGGAAAGGAAACAAAGCAAGGAAAAAGATCTCTTTGTAGTGAAATAGGATGGTCTTCAACATAAGCCTTCAAATTTAAAAAGTAAGGTATGTAACAGCAGAGTAGTCTGAAGAATCTGCCATCACATGTTTAAAAAACAATAAAAAGAAGGGATGAATGCAACACACAAAGATGTATGTGTCTGTACGTTTACACATCTGCTCTGGATGTCACACAAGCAGAGTGCTGGGGTCAGTACTTGTCTCTGGGGACAGAATCAGCAAGGCAGAGAGGCCCATGTGAAATAAAGGGGTAGAGGGAGACTTTTTTTCAGTATACTTTTTTTTGAGACAAAGTCTCACTATGTGATCCAGGCTGGCCTTGAAGTCATGGTGACCCTCCTACCTCAGCCTCCTCAGCCCTGGGATTACAGGTTTGCACCACTTCCATTTCCAGCTTCAGTATACTTTTTGAAATAAAAATCTGCATCAATCTGTTGTTTTGGAGTACAGTTTAGCCATAATTACAAGGGCCTAACTCACTGATGCAGATTGTTGGATATCACGATGACCCTTCAGGAGTAGCAGCCTGCTGCAAGACAGATCTCTTGAAAATGTCTGTGAGGTTGGACCCATGAGATCTCCGCCATGGTAAATTTGATTGACACCATGTCCAGAGCTGCGGAAAGTTGTTTTTCACCATTTGCCAGGTGGTATAATACTATTTCAGATAAAAGTTACTGGCCTTGTTCTACCTCTGGTCTGATATTTTGAAGACTTTAAGTCCTTAGTATATCACTTGGTAAGGCAGCTGCAGGGAAGGGACATTCAGTGTGTGTTTGAGCAAACACAAGGCTTATAAAGGAACCTCATTGTGGGTCTTTGGGGTTTTGTTTTGTTGGAAGCACGTTTATTTGATACAAGGTAGCTTTTCTTTCTCTGGAGTGACAAATCCTCTTCATTCTGGATTAAAAGGTCACTTTCATCTCAACACCAACTTTTGGTGGCTAATGGAAGCAATGCGCAGAAACAACCACCAATTAGGAGCTACCAGGCACAGCTTGTTTTCTGCAGAGCACATATAACCTTTGGTGTTGCTGTTGGACCAGGGGATTGGCAAGGATTCGTTTCTTTGTATTTTCTGGACTATTCGCATATGTTGCCACAGACATATATACTGCCTATTTAAGTAAATGACCCAAATTGGAAAGAGTAAAAGCACAGAGCAAACAGTTAAGAGGCAGAAGCTGTGTACAGTAATTCCGATGGTCTAGACACTCACATGGAGTGAACTTTATCCACCTCGCCTGCCAGTCAGCCCCGTCTGGGCAGGTACCTCACCTGCTCATCGCCACCTCTCAGCTGGCACGGACTGTATCCCACGTGAGACCTTGATTAACTTTCACTGTGCACATGGCTTATCTTCCTGGCTCGACTCTCAGTGATCTTGAGAGCAGGCACCTGGTCTTACACTTTTTAAAAAAAAACTATCTCCCACAAATAATTGGAAGCTGGGTAAATATTTGATCATGAAAGTAAGTAATTAATAGGTGTGAAGGTTCTGTTTCTCTCAATACTTAAGATAACGCCTAATTATCATGTGAGATAATGGTGGCCCCAAAAAGGTTCCAACCAATTGAGATTTTAAAAAATTTTGCTTTTATGTTTCTATATTATGTTGATGTTACTGAAAAATGGATTTTCTCAAAAATTTGTAAGTAAAATGAGCATAAGCCAAATCCTATTTAAAATATCCCAAGGGTTCATTATTTAAAAGTATACCTCACTAGTTCTTTTCTTTTTAAATTGACACCATAATTCCATGAGTAACAGTATAATACTTTTGTGATAAGAAGAGACAGAGTATCATTAATCTGTTTCCTAAATTCAAAAGTCTGGGTCATATATTTCCTAAGCAAACCCCAGCTTTCTTGTTTTCTGGAGCTGCATGTAAATACTAACTTACTCTCCCTTTTTATTTTTGTTATTAGATAAGGGCAAATGCAATTACTAGAGGGGACAGGGGACAGGAATATAAAAGACAAAAGCATAATCCTAGGATACTGGAGAAAATGAGCTCTGTGTAACCATGAGAGGAAGAGAAAGATGCTCCTGGGAGGGGAGAGGTCATTCATCCAGGAAGCAGAGGCTGGGGGGCAGGGGACGTTGGAAGGAGAGAACAGAAGCGAAACAAGCTTTGCATCCTCTGAGGGTTGAAATCAGGAGGTTGTGAGGAGCTGTTTTTGAGTCTGGCTCTGTCTGGGCTCAATGTACAGTTCTAAACACTGAAGGGAATCCCTAACCTTCTCCCAGACACTCATGGGGAACAGTGGTCTCGTAGAGGTGGAGCCCCACATCTGTAGTTACATCTGCCCAGAGCAGATACGTTTCTGTAAAGTTCATTGTGTAAGAGTTCACTCTTCGATAACTATTGTTAGGCAGGTTTTTTTTGTTGTTATTATTTTATTGTACTTGTTTCTTGCTTTCTGTTTGATAGTGCACACGGGCACGGAAGAGCAGGTCTGAGGTGCCCTGGCTCCCTGCCCATACCTGTCTGCTTGTGCAGATAGTGCTTCCCCCATGGTTGCTGGTCCCCTTTGCAGAGCTGGTCCCGCCTTTATCTCGCTCTCAGGTAGGTGTGCTAGTGATTCCTTTGGTTTACTGTCTGCCTCTTCACTGGACAGTGAGTTCTGTGTGGGCGGGGGTGGCTGTTTTGTGCACTCCTACATGGACCCCTAGCAGCCAGCACGGTGCCTGGCACATAGCAGGGACTCATCAATACTTGTGGGATGAAGGATGGCACACTGTCTTGCTCTCTTGCAGGAATGGCAGGATTTGGGGGAGCAGGGGGAGTGGAGGGACAAGTGTTGTACTAGGCTCTTTATGTAGGACAACTCATTGTTAAGAACTGACAGCTCATCACTGAGAACCAACCCAAGCCCACTGGGACATTCAGCGGTCACTGCTTATTTAGAAGTATGAGTCACCTCTGGGTATTAAAGTGGAGAAAAGCTGTAAGTCCTCTCTCTCTCCATCTCCTGCAAAATACCACTCTCTACCTAGTGAGGTGGCATGTTACAAAGAAAGCGTTCCTGCACCAATCCTTTCAGCACAAACATTAGTGGGTAGACATACGGTCAGTCACGCAGTCTGTTCTTGCAAGCTCAGAAAAGCCCGTTCACTCTCCTTAAGCCCTCTGACCACACTGCATGTGAGTAATTCCCTCCAAGGCTCTCCACAGTGCCCTGACTAGTCAGCAGCCATGGTCCCAGTGCATCATGGGCCAGACCCCTCCGTGAGGTGAGGGGCACCCAAGATCAAACAGCCCCGGATGGAGATGCAGCTCTGAGGTACCAGATGCTCACCCCTCCCAGCCAGGGTCCTGGCTGCTCAAACTTTCCAGCCAGTGACATACCTGGATGCACTGACGTCACCACTGGATGCACTGTTTTATATTCCTTACACCAGTTAATGAACCTTCCCCTGTGTTGTATGGTAATGGTATTTGAAACACGAAATCAGCTACTTTTGGAACCTCATCAGGTTCTTTAAATACTAAAATAACCACCTCCCTTGTCTAACCCCCCTCAAATGAGGACAGAGCCAATTTACACATGTACACAGATCTATTGTGAGGGACTGTACATTACTACATAGATGTGTGAGCAGCTCCCACCACCTTTCTGGAGTAAGAGGAAGAAGAGAAGATGTGTCTTTTAAAGCACTGTGACATGCTCAGCCTTGTTCAAGGAGCAGCTTGTTCACTTAACCTTTGCAACAACTCCACTGTTATTATCCTGATTTTACAGATGTGGAAGCTAAAGCCCGGAGAAGTGAGGTAACGCATTCAAGGTCATGCTGTGGGTAAGGCTCCAGGACCGAGATTCAGACCTGCTGCTGGGTTTTCAGTCTGGTCTCTAAACTACCGTGTCCAGCCACCTTTGCTTCTGAAAATAAGAATCATTGAAATGTTGCTCATTTCCAGAGCCACAACCCTCTTCCTCCCTGTGTACACTGTGAAGGCAGACGTGCAGGGTCAGGCGCTGAGCAATGGTAAGAACATCTGTGTGCGGTGACAACACAGGAATTTTAACCTTTCTCTACAGGTCACATCACCCTTTCCATCCCAAGCAGAAATTTGATTTTTTGAGCCTTAGAGCAAGAAATAACATTCTTTATTCCCTAGAAAGGAAAAATAATCACCTAAAACTTCAGGTTGGCTAACTGTGTACTAAAATGTTGCTATTTGGTATATATTTGGAAAGGATATATATTTGGAAAGTAGCAACTCACTCAGGGACACCTTTCTACCCTTTCTGGCCGAAATGAGATGCTAGGAAGCATGACTTAGACTCCAGTGACTTGGTACTGGAGAGATAAGAATGTGGGCTTTGGATTCATCAAGTCTGAGTTGGAACCAGCTCTGCCACTACACATGTGTCTTTGAGCAAAACCCTTCAGCTCCCTACACCTCAGCGCATTATGAAATGGGAGTGATGGGAATAACGTGCATAGCGCACATGTACCAGCAGTTACTGGGATGCTGATTATTCTAGGGCTGTCTGCCTCTATTCCAGGTTCCTGAGGACAAAAAGCCCAAATAGTCACAAAGGCACAGTTTCCCTGACTTTCCAAATTGTGTTTCTCAGAAACCCACTGAGACACCTCTTGTGGTATACATGCTTTTAAGAACTCTGCTTATTGGTATATGACCACTCAGCTTAGATGGGCTGGAAGCTGGCTTGGTCCCAGGCCAAGTCCTGTGTAACCTGCTTTACGTAATCAAACAGAAATGAAAGTCACATTGTTCTCTTTGACTGGCCCCTCTTCTTGGGTGAAGATGTCAGTGTAAAGAAAGGGCTGCTTGGGGGCTATCAGAGGTGGACTTCTCATTCAGGAGGCGGAGCTAGGAAGCAGGTAGGGATTTTCCAGGGACGGGTAAGGACCTGTGAAGTAGACAGCAATGGTCTCTCTGTCACTAGAACCATTCAGTGAAGCTTAGGAATAATAGACCAAAACGGAGAGGATATTCTTTCTTTAGGTGGTGTATGAGACTGGATAATACTGATGATGTTGACAGTAATAATAACAATAATGCTAGTGAAGCCAACTGCTGGATACTGCAGTTTATTTAATTCTTGCAGGAAGCTGTCCAATGTTATAATGTGATTCCTTGTATACACAAGTGAGCCAAAGCTCAGAGAAGTTACATAGTTTAAAAGGTCTCACAGCTGGCACAGTCTGGAGTCTACACTGTTGTGCTCCCTCCCAAAGTGATGGGTTCCATAATTTTCAGGACTTTTTGTCTATTTCGATGAGTTCCTTTTATTAAATAGAGTTTTAAACTATGCACCCATTTATAAACTGTCAAATTATTACAGTAATGAATATTAGTTTATAATTTTGAGTGTATAATCTCTCTCATTATACAGTCACTTGTGAGAACAGTGCTGTTGTTTATTGAAGGTGAAATTGCTATCTGAAGTTATGAATGACAGATATTATCTAATGTCAGCCTCAGCATCCAGATACTTGTAGTGTGATGTGGGAGCACTGGTGGGAGCGCTGATTTCCAGCAGGAGCTCATTTTCACTGTCTTTGAGATCTCTGGGAACCATTCAACTGGACAAATTCAGAGGCTGGAGACCTCAGCAGGACATTTTGTTTGAATCATTAACAAGATCTGACAACCACATGCCTGCCTTATCATAATACAGAAGTCAAATGTGAAGTGCTCACGGCTTGTAGAAACTGCAAAAACAATCTATGATATGATATTATCACCCCACAGCAGTTACTCACCAAAAAATTCTCTTCCTCAGAGGCAGAGGAACACATTCTTAGGAGCACAAATTTGACATGAAGCAGCTCAGCTCCACCACTTGCCAGTAAACTGACTCTAGGCCAAGTTTTCAACTTCTTTCAGCTTTAGTTTTCTCACTGTAAAAAAATAAAGATCATCCTAAACAATTTGTAAGTTCTTTTGGGTGCACAGTAGTAACCTCCTATAGGGAGAAGCAAGTCTCTGCCATATCATCCTGGGCATAGGCAGTATGTTTCAAGAACCAAGTTCCATAAGCACTTATTAAATAGTCGTTAAGTCTTGTTTTGTGGAGACTGGGTGGATTGCCAACTCTCTACCCTTCTCAACACTTTGCAAACACCTTGCATGGAAGTTTTACCTCAGTTGAGTATAGCAGAAATCTCCCAGCAGAATTCACCTTACTTTCTAGTTGGGCCAATAACATAATCCCACCTAAAGTCTGACATCCAGGACTACAGTCCTAACAGGTTACCACTTGAAGGGTGTAGGTTATAAGGCTGGCTAGGTTTTAATTCCTACACATTCAAGGTCAAAAATGTCATTCAAGGCAGGTATGGTGGGCAGCAGTCTGGGAGGCTGAGGTAGGAAGAGCCTAAGCTCCAGCCTGGCCAGATGTGAGCGACTTAGTGAGATCCTCACTTAAAATAAAAAGTGGCTGGTGAAGTAGCTCCCTGTGAAGGCCCTGGGTTCAGTCCCCAGTATTGGGGATTTTCTATTCAGTATTTCTAGTCAATTCACTTCTTCTTGAATATTATTCATTTCTCTGATAAAATGTCATTCTTACATCCGTACTACTAGAGTTTCTTCTGCTGTTCATCTGAAATAAAGACAGTGGAATTTGACTGGTGAAGTAGTCCTTTAAAATTCTAACTAATCCCCTAGGTTGTACACAGTATTTTCACTTAACAAATTACAAGTGTTACATACCAGCTGCTTGAAGAGTGAGTAAAATTAACACACACTACCCTGAAGGGCAAGGTGAATTACTGATGACATAGCAGGGGTAAAAATACCTCCCAGGAATGTTTGTGAGAATGAACAGTTGCTAACAAATATCAAATGCTTCCTATGCCCCACATACTGTACTCAGCAGTTTATGAGGTTTTTCTCATTTAATCTCTGGAAAAACACCAAGAAGGAGACAAAATTAATATCTTATGATTAAATAACTGAATAACTAGTCAGTATTTAGTTAAGGTTGTTTCCAGTATGTAATAAATGTGGAATAATTGGTAACCACTCTTCTTTTGCAGGCCTCATGATAACAGTCTCTAACAAGCAGCTGAGCCCCATCTGACACTTACACGGGCACCACCCTGTAACCTGACAGAAATGTCCACTTTTACAGTTTAGGTGAATATGGGAGAGCCTGAGTTCATAAAGACCAGGTCAGACCTTTTTAATTAATGATGCATCTCTGTGAAATTCACACACACTCAGAGATGGCAGATGTTTCATTCTGATGTCCATGCAAACTGAGTGGACCCACTGCATGTGTTTCATGTCTAACGTGTTATATTTAACTGTTGCACATTTGGGTGTATGTATAATTTTTAAAAGGCTCAGAATATTTCCATTTTAAAAAATATTTGAAAAATGAAAATTGAATTAGTTACCCAAGGACTCCAAAAAGCATTTCCCTTCACGTGTCCCCCTCTGAGGAGTCTCTGACACCCAGGGCTCACCCCTGCATTAAGGCCCTAGATTCTAGTATGATGAAAAGTAAAACTCTAAAACTAGCAGAAGCCTCTCCTTCCAACCAGTGAACAAAATTCCACTGACATTAACTGTAAATTTCAATCAATGTGAATAAGACGTGCAGGTTTATCGCTCACAGTTATCGCTAGTTCTGTGTGTCTCATCGAGTTAACAGGAATATTTGCTGTTGGCTACTCACTCACCCCCCTCTCTCTTTTGTGCCCTGTGGGTTCCTAGCTTGAACCATGAGAGCAGTTTGATGAAGTTTCCTGATCTATACTTTTCAAAAGGTCATGTGCTCTGCACTCACAAGACGAGTGTCACGATGGGAAGGACAGCCCTTGCCACAGGGCTTCTTAGGGCCCAGCCGGAGCTGCAGACTTGAGGCCCACGCTTTCAGCAGCCTCCTGGGGAGCTGGCTTGTCTTCTTCCTGCTTTTCCTCCTCTGAAACCTGAAGTCACAATACTCCCCTTCCTGAGTCAGAGGAGGCCACTGGAGTAGCAGGAAGGAGTGAAGCCACGAGAAATACAGTCCCTCAGGAGCATGTAGACCTCAGCATCAAACTGAAAGGCAAAGGGAGACAGCCTCAAAACAAAGGGAAGGATAAAGAAACCCCATCCACCCACCCCACCCCCTGTGTACACTTTTTCAAAAGCAGAAGCACGTGGCAATATGTTTAAAGTGTCTCTATTTGGAGCTGGGTCTCTGAAGGAAATTAAAAGCTAGAAGGCTGGGCCATCACGACAGACTGCGAGTAGACATGGAAGACACAGACTGAAATACCACTGGCAACCAGTGCCACTGAAACGAAAAGCTAATTCAAAAGCACAGATATAATTACCTTGATTAAAAGAGCAAGTGCCCTTCTTAAATTTTCAGTGGAAGGTTATAAAAATCACTTGCTTTAAAACAAAGCATACCTTTTGGTGTGAAAATACACAAGCCCTGAAGCAAAGGAAGGCAATGTAATTAATTTTGAGACCAAGGTTTGAAGGAAGAAGAATATTTTGCATTTGTTTGTCAAACTTGCACACATTAACAAGCGATTAATGAGTCCTAAATTCAACAAAGTCATTACCCAACTAATAAAGGCAATCATCTCAAAGATCCATGGTTAGTCAAGCCAAAGATGGAAAAGACTGAATTAGCTAAATAAAGTCAGATGGTAGATTAAAAAACAAAAAATTAAAAAACAAAAAGAACTACCATTCTCCTTAATGGAGAAATTAAGGAAACTGCTACCAACTCCTGTGACTGTCACCTCAGGCCATCCCTGCTTTCCTTCTCATCTGTTGATGACTCTGCTGAAGGCTCTGGGGCAGGAGACATCTAGTTTCATTCCGTGTCAAGCATTTCCTTGGCATTAAGTGGGATATAGTCTGTGGTTCATTAGCTCATTCACCCAGCAAATGATTACTAAATGCATATTGAAAGCAAGCATTGATTTTGATGCTACAAAGATGAGACGATGCGAACCTTGCTCTTGGAGTTAACAGCCCATAGAGGGACACACATACATAGAATGACAATATAATATTCACACATACATAAAAATAATCACAACGCAGAAGATCGTTGCCAAAGGTGCAATGGTGGCACAGAGAGAGTCTGAAGGCTTCCTGGGGAGGAGGTCCGGTGTCAGCGGAGGGTCAAAGGCTGAGAAGAGCTTGGCTAGGAGGAGTAGGGTGCCATGAACTCACTGAAGCCCCCTGGGCCATGTAGGACTCTACAGTTCAATTTGCTGACCAATCCCTGCCCTACTCTGACTGTTCCAACAAAAACAGGCCTTGGGAAAAAAACCTGTGAAACACAAAGCCTGATGAAAGAAATGTCCATTAATAAGGAAGCGTAAACAGACCTTGTTCCATCCATCAGGCAAAGTAGCAGCTCTCTGTGCTTTGGGTGCTGCCTGGCCAGGCCAACGGCAACCAGATCCTCGAGGCAAGACTGTGTGAGCCTTGAAAATGGCTCGAGGCCATGACAGGTCATCTGCATTCGTGCACTTTCCATTGTTAGAACCCTCCCCGAGGCTGGGGTATTTTTTTTTAATTTGCATTAGTAAGGATTGAACCCCAAGGCCTTTGCACTTAGCTACATCTCTAGCACTTCCTTTTAATTTTAAACTTTCTGACAGGTTCTCACTAAATCACCAAGTTTCCCAACCTAGGCTTGAACTGGCAGTCCTCTGTCTTCAGCCTCCCAGAGTGCTGGGATTATAGGCAATGTGCCACCACACCTGACTTGGGTAACACATTTAAGAGGGGAGGTTTAGATAGCTCACGGTTCTGGAAGCTGATAGTCCGAATAGCATGACACTGGCCTGGTGGGAGGTCCTGGCTGAGTCTCATCAAGGTGGATCACATCGTGATGGGAGAGTAAGTGAGGAAAATAGCACATGATGAGACAGGAAGCAGAGAGATGCCCAGGTCCCCTTCTGAGGACCTGTTCCCAGCAACCTAAACATCTCCCACCATGCTCCGCTCCTTAAGATCCCACCACCCCTTGACATTGCTGCAATGGGGACCAAGCTTCCAATATGTGAACCTTTGAAGGACACACTCAGACCACACCCAGACACAGCATCCTCAGAAACCAATAGCTGGACACCCTAGGGCCAGTTAGGGACTCAGTTCTCGGTATCAGCCCTAAGTGTGTCAGCCTCCTAATTCTTGTACTCTGTGCACAATCTCCATTTCTTCAGCATATTTAATGTCACTTACAGAGCCCATTTTAAATATTCAAGCTGTTCCAGAAGCCAGCACTTTATCAGTGGAAGGAACTGTCACACATTTGGCATGCTAATTTGTACAACCTCGAGTGTGAATCAAGCTGGAGATACCAGAAGCACGTGTAGCAGCCCCTCTAAAGTTGCACTCACTGATAGGATAGCCACTAGCCATCCGTGGCTCTTGGGCTTAGCTTCAACTAAGTCAAGGTAAGGCGTTCTGTAAGTATAAAGGGAAAACCAGTATTCAGAGACAATTCATAAGACAAGAATTGTGAAATATCTCATTAATAACTTTATATTGGTCAGATAGCAAAATAACATTGCATACATAGAGAGTTAAATGAAATATATTGAAAAACTAATTTCACCTGTTTCTTTTCAATGGCTGCTAGCAAATTTAATATTGAAAGTATGGCTTACGTTATATTTCTACTGGACACCGCTGCTCTAGGGTCTCACGTATGGAATACCCAATGAGAGGGAGAGATGCTCACCAGTCTCCTCTTGACCTTGCACTCTTGCTCACAATGCCGGGAGCCTTAGGTGTGAGTGCAGATGGCTTCAGCTAGACAGTGTCCAGGACATCAAACCATATCCATATGCCAAAGTGTTTCAAAGTGAAACTCATGTTTTTGCTAATTTAGTACCCATTAAGACAAATGATGTCTGTACTGTCATGGTGATTTATAGTCTCTCTGGGTAGGCAGAAAGGAAAATATACACACCTCCCTCCTGAAATAAAAAAATCGTAAGTGCTATCCAAAAAACTGTGTTAAAGAGTGGGAAGCTACTTTAAATTGGAAGTTAGAGGAGGCCTGTCTGGAGGTGACATTTAAGGTGATACATGAATGACACACAGGAGCCTGACGTTCCAAGATGGGGGTGGGGAGTGAGGGGTGTCCCGGGCTAGGGAGACAGTGAATGCACAGGCTCCGATGTGAGAATGAGCTTCGATTGAAGGAAAGGTATTGTGCCTAAAAGTGTTATGACCAAAATATTCCATGAGATCTAGGGAGAGAGTGTAGACAGAGAACAAGCGCCCCAGTTACAATTTAGGGTGAGTGGAGAGGCAGCTACAGAAGGAAGAAGAATCAGAGACACAGGAGAAAAACTATAAGCCTGTGGTGTTCCAGAGCCAGGAACTGATGCATTTCTAGAGGAGGCACAGTCCAGGGAAAGTGTGGGGTGAGATGAGACTGTTACTGCTGAACTCAGACACGTGGGGTGGAGGTGTTTCTAGATATTTAGCAAAAACCACCTCAGTGGGACAAGGGGAGCAGGATTAGGTTGGAAAGAGCAGAGAGGCAGTCAGTGCAGACAGAGGTTCCTCTTAGCCTTTGGAGTGGTCTTTATGATGGAAGGAGGCATGCTGAATTTGAGGAGCCACAAAGGTAGCTTAAAATAGGCAACAGTGAGAGGGACTACTTCAGCATGATTCCGAGCAGCTGGAGGACTAAGTTCTTCGTATCAGAATGGAGATCCGAGAGCTATGCAAATACAGGTCAAATGTAATCTCTATTTAAAATTTTGCCCAGACTTAATGGTGCACACTTGTGATCCCAGCTTTCTGAGAGGTGGAGGCAGGAGGGTAGCAAATCTGAGCCCAGCCTGGGCAACTTAACAATACCCTGTCTCAAAACAAAACACAAAGAAAGGGCTGAGGATGCAGCTCAGTGTAAAGGCCCTGGGGTGAAGCCCCAGTACAGAAAAAAATCAGGGTGTAACTGACATACAAACACATGGTACACAATTAATTATGCAATTGGTGAGTCTGGACTATGTATACACTGGTGTTAGCATCACTATAATAAAAGTAATAGAGAAAAGTTTCCTGTGTTCCTTTGTTGTTGAGTTCTTTTCTCAAATTAGCATGCCAAGTTTAACGTTCTGATACTTTTATTCATTGTAGATTCTTTGAATTAATTTGAATTTTTAAAATGACTGCACTAAAATATTATGCATGTTTACTAGGAAGTCTATTGACTTTACTTTACATTTTGCCTCATTGCCTTCATTGTGACTCCAGCCTGGTGACTGTGCACGTGGGTTAGCCATCAGAAGCAAGATGGGGCCTCGGTGACATTACCTGTGCCTGTGCCCTGCGGTACAGATGTACCCTCTCTAAGAGCACCTCACCCCTCTACGAGGGGGCACGCTGAAGGATGTCGATCTGGAAACAGTTTATGGGAGAGGAGAGCAAGACAGCTGGAGACAACCGAGGGCTCTGTTTTCAGGAAATGGATACAAAACTGGGCTGGATGCAACCCACGCAATACTAAGAAACAGCCCAGGATAATGGGCTAAATGTGCAGACCTTAACATGGACAGGCCCTTAACGCATGGGCTAAGAAACAGAAGGAGGTTTGTGGGCGGCTGAAAGGGCACATGCACTTTAAGAACACATGGCAAACACACTGAAGTGAGTTCCCGTGAAGGCAGGCGATGTACGTGGAGATCGGGATGAAGAAGGACATATAAAATAAAATAAAACATGGGAGGAACCTTGTCCAGGTCAGCGATAACAGTATTTTATGAAGCACAAGCACGATCGACTCAATTCTTTCTACTGCAAGGACTAAAATTTTAAAATACAATTAATTTATAACATTTATTAGCAGCTAAGTGATAAAAAATTGTTTCAAATGTTTTTAAGAATTGGCTGCTATACTATTAGAGTTTAGCTTTAGGTGTTAGCTGTGCAGCAGCTGCTGTACCCACATTTGTCAGGCCGACTCAACTGAGTTTCAGCTTTGCATGGGACTCACATTTCAGACACTAATCCTTCCTCAGGTGCTTGAAATTCAAGGAAATATGTATTGGAACTAGTTGATTAACAAATCTGCGAATTAAGAGATACACAAAGGGCGATGAGCTAGAAAGAAATATATTGGAAAAGAGAAACTTGCTGTGTCATTCACGGATAGTTTTCCTTCCAAAATATGTACAAGCTAACTTGAAATACCAAGGGAAGTCTCCTTTCTCTAAGTCGCTGACCCAAAATACAGAAAAATCTAAAATTACTGAACACAGGCTGATGGCAAGAAATAGCCAGACGTGAAAACTAAATTAAAGCTAGAGCTAAAGTAAAATTCAAAAGTTATTAATTAACATTGCATAAAAATCTGTAAGATCTGCTAAAAATAATTCCACTCAAAACAATTGATATAAACATTACGAACAGTTGAAAGAAACCGTTAAAATGATAAACAAGCAAATTTATTTGAAAATCTGACTATTTGAGAATTCAGTTTCAGTGAGTTGACCTGGAGTTCACCAGTCATTTCCTTTTCCCTCCTTGGATACTGCCATTGATATTCGCCAGAATTACAGGCACCTGGACCAAAATACTAGGGCTGAGACAGGCGGAGGGGCAGTGAGATTGGCCCCAAATCTGTCCATCCCCAAGGACAGTCTCGATTACCAAGTGGCAGAATTTCAATACAGTCCCATCTTCCTGAACCTGATTACAGGAAATCAAGTGGAAAAAATTAACCTTGGGCTGAATCCAGCCCACTTGCAGCTGCAGCCAGAGTGGCCTTTTTAAAGCACCCATTTGATCGTGCTGCTCCCCCGTTTAAACCATTTGAAGGACTCGGGATCGAGTTCCAACTGAATCTTGCGGCTTACAAGTCCCTTCAGGATCAACCTGCCTCTCTGACCTCAGCCAAAGCCACCTGCTCCCCAAGCTCCCAATCCCTCTGCTTCACCTGTAGTACACACTGAGTGTTTCCCAGGCTCTCCATGGTTCCCAGACTTTTTATTTTAATCTACGCTGTTCTCTCTACCTAGAATACTCTTTGTGTACCTTCCACCTCCAAATGCCTGCTAGCTCACTTTTATGGATCCCTTAGACATAAATTCCACCAGGAAGCCTGAAGTTAAGAAAATCACTACCAATACTGTGATACTGGGAAACAGTGACCCATAGGTTTCTTGTCTTTATGCACATCTCATAAACTGAGGCATTCAAGGCCCATTGTTTCAGGCTACTTTGCAGGAATGCAGGGAGAGCAGCCAGCCTTGAACACTAGAGACAGTCTCCTTGGAGAAAAGGGCAGGTTGACCAGATCAAAGAGCGGGGTATAATAACCATCCGTTATAAGACACAGGGTCCTCAGCTCAGGGTTCCTCTCCTGTGTGGAAAACCACTGTGAGCCCTTCATTATGTGAAAATCTGCATCCATTCATGTTTCCCTACATGGACAGAGGTGAAGGGAACTGCTGTGATTAGAATATTGTTTGTCTTCTCCAAAACTCATGTTGAAATTTGAATTCCAGTGTAACAGGGCTGAGAAATGGTGGGGCGATGTCATTGAAAGAGATTGCTGCATTTATTATGAGTGGGGTGTTATAAGCGAGGCCACCACTGCATTTTCTCTCTTCTGAAACATACCCATTTGCTCTTCTGCTTTCTGCCCTCAGCAGAAGCAGCACAAGACACCATGGTCTCAGCCTTGCTCACTTCCAGATCTTTCAGCCAATGTAAACTTCTCTCCTTTATAAGTAATCAGTCTCAGATATTCTGTTACAGCAACAGAAATCAGCTGAAGCCAGAAACTGACATGGATGTGCTGTGCAGTAAGTAGTAAAGTCCTCGGTCTCTGACCTAGGAGGCTTATGATTTCTACCTGTGTCCATAAGACTCTGATAGTTTAACTTATCGGCCTGCAAGTAGAGAAAAACTCAGGCCTTTTTCAGTTCTTGACAGCAATCAACAAATGCTAATTTCCTGGCTTTGATGATTGTATTTTAGCTTAATAGAATTTTGTTGTTTATAGGAAATACATACTAAAGTGCTTAGGGATAATGGGACATCATGTGGGCCAATTTCTCTTCAGGAGCAAAAATTTTATTATATTAAACTTACAACTTTTCTGCATGTTTGAGATTGTTTCAATTAAAAAGAATCATTGGGCTAAGGTTATTTTAACATGATCCAGGCAAGATAAAGTCCTCTATTAACTTTTCACCTTATACTTCCAGCATCCATCAACAGATGACTATTGCTTAGATCCATTATTACAGATTTCAGCATGATGACTTTCTGATTCAATTATTCCTTTTGAATTTAGTAGCAGTAATTCTTCTATTCAAAAGGAAAGAGCTTTGTCTTGTCAACAATTTGGTTGCCCTGAACTGAGGTTTATGTAAGAAAGGCAGAAAAAAAATTAAGTTGATTCTGTTCCTTATTTTTGAAGTAATGATTTGTTACCCTGGGGAGTCACCAAAGAAATTCATTTTTGATTGTTCACCTCACATGAGCTTGTAATGTTATATGTTTAATGTTTGCAGTCTGTGGCAGTCGCTATTCCCTTTGATGCTTAAATTGCGTATCCCAGGCCAACGGCAAGCTGTTCAAGGGTCTTTTTGTCGTGACCGTGTTGCTCTTTGATTGCTTCCTTGCTTTGGGAACAGTAAGATATTCTGGGATTGCCTTGTACATTTCTTGCCCCAGATCTGAAAGAATCCATTTCTTTAAGGAGTTTTGAATTTTCAAAAGGGAACAGATATTTAGAGACAGCCGTTTAAGAGCTAGAGGTGTTCACTGCTGTTGAGGCACCTTAATTCCAGTCGTTTCAATAGGCAAAGGTAAGGCACAGACATCATCATGGTTTTATGCTGATATTTACAAGCTTCCATAATTTCCTTGACTTTATCTTCTTTTATCATATACTGAAACCTTGGTTCCTAGAAACCTTAATGTAACTGCTTATTTCTCTTAGATTATATTTATACCACAGGTATACTCAAATGTCTTTAACATAACAATGCCTCCAATAAAACACTGCAGACTATGGTTAAATATTTCAAAAATCAGAGTCTGACCAAAAAATGTATACACACCTCAGCAGTCCTGCATATTAGTGCATGTCTAGAAGCTAATGGCCACCACTTTGAGCATGTCTTATCTGTGTAGAGACCAAAGGTAGCATATTAATCTCATAAGGTCTCAATACATTTAGTATTAAAATATTTATACACGTTTTTCCTTTCCTGATGTATACATTATTTGGCAGACTGTGTTTATTTGAGGTCATTATTTGCCCTTAGACTGTATCTCACTGGGCAGATACAGTCCAAATGTGGATTTACATGTGCATGTATGCATACACACATGCATGCTAATACCAATTAAACCCATGGATGCTCAGCACGGAGCTACACCCTCAGCTCTTTTCATTTTTTGTTTTGAGACAGAAGTCTTTCTAAATCGCTCTGGCAGAACTCTAACTTGCAATCCTCCTGTCTCAGGCTTCTTCAGTGCTGGAATTCTGAGTGTACATCATCATGTCCGGCTCCAAATGTGGATTTTATAATTACTTGTTAGAATGATGAACTGCCCTGTTTTGCTCAGGACTGAGCATTTGTCCAAATCAAAGCTAAGCCCTGGCCCATCCCGGGAAAACCAGGAGGGTTGGTCGTCCTGCTTGGAGCAATTCTCTACTCTGTAGGATTAGCCTCTAACTTAGTGTACAGTTAGGCTGACTTGTTTTCATTTTATTGTTTTCTTAGAAATTTCTTTTTAAATATGCTGAAAAATCTAAGACCATTACATTGTTCTAAAGCCAAAGCTATGTGATAAAGCACATTCAGAGAAGGCTGGTTTCCAGCTCTCTCTCTCTCTGTCTTATTTCCTCTGTTCCAGTGAGCAATAATTTTTCTCAGCTTTTTGTTTGTTTACTTTAGCATTTCTTTTTTACAAATATAAGCAGCTACATACATATATTGATATCTCCTTTTCTTGAACAAGTATATAACATTCTATAAACACTGTTTTCAGACACTATTTTTAAAAGCACTTCCAGATTGGCATTTAATCTACAACTGCAAAGCCACCTGAATAATCATCCTTGTCATCCTTGGAATGGCCTTCAACTGAGACTCCTGAATTGGAGGAAACAGAATAATATGAATGAGTCAGGTGAACTGTGAGAGAAAATTCCAAATTTCCCTCCATACCTCCATCCTTACATTACCTACTCAACTCCAAATAGCTGTAAAAAATTGTTGCTGGGCTCAGATGCCAGACATTTAGAGATTTAATATAAAGGCGAGTCGAGGCTGGCAAGAGAAATTACTTTCCGCTCCCAACCATGGAAGACAGGAGATGGCTGGGCTGAGGGCAGCAGTGAAACCTCCTGTCCAGTTCAATACTGCAGTGGCGGAGTGCAAAGTGACATGTGCCTAGCAACCTGTGCTTCCCCGTGAAGGGCACGGGGAAAGGCTCAGGCATCGGGCCCCGCTCGCTGGGCTGCATGGGACACTGAATGCTCGCTGTGTGTGCTCAGTGGCCTCTCAGGATTTGGGGGCCAGCAGAGCACTCATTAAAGAGAGCCAATAATTTCTGTAA
Organism: Dinomys branickii; assembly: GCA_004027595.1. NCBI lineage: Eukaryota > Metazoa > Chordata > Mammalia > Rodentia > Dinomyidae > Dinomys > Dinomys branickii. Next base: position 3,136 of record PVLD010005405.1, on the reverse strand, counting down.
GACTAGGAGACTCTGAATCCTGGCTTCCCTATCCTGCCTAGGAGCCCTGGGCTCATTCCTCATCCTTTCTGTGCCTAGGTTTCTCACTTGTAAATTAAAAGAAACTTGGCTCTACCTATGTCGTGGAGGAGATGTAAGCTTGTAGTGGCTTGACTTGTAGTTCTCAAAAGGGAGGTCCACCCAGAACTTCAGAGTATTACCTTGTTTAGAATAAGGGTCTTCGCAGATATAATTAGGGACCTTGAGATGGGACCATCCTGACTTTAGGGTGAACCCTCAGTACAATGATTAGGGTTCTGATCAGAGGAAAAAGAGAGATTTGAGACATGCCAGGATTCTGGAGTCATATGAACCTTGGCTAGACCTTCCCTTTGGTGCCTTCCTAGCTAATACACTTGGGGAATTACTCACCATACGTGAAACCCAGCTTCCTTGTGTGGGAAATAAGCTGTGGGATATGCATGCTATAGGAATTTCACCCAGGGAACTTGTAAGCCTCTCTCTCCACACAACCTGGGCTCTCCCTGATTTCCTCTCAGTAGAAGTTACGGCCAGCCTGCTCAAGAACTCAAGCCCAAACCTAGACACTACTCTAGATGCGGCCCTCTTCCAGGCCTTTGCAACCAGATCACCAAGTCCTGATGATTTTACCTTCCAGAGGGTGCTCAGATCTGTCACTGTCTTACCATTCTTTCCACCACTGCTGTCTTTTGGACAGGCACCATTTCTCACTGAACTTGTTGCAATGTCTTCCCAGGGACTTGCTGCTCAGCTTGTCAAACGCGCCCCAGCCCCCAGCCCGCCACCCTTCCTCTGAGCCACCACCAGAGTCTGATCTTGTTCTCTCCATTGTTCCTAGTAATGTAGATGGAGCCGTGGTCAGGACCAGTATACACTCTGAGAACCTGGAAACCTGAAAGTCTGAAAAGCTCATGTGCTTAAAGCCCACACATCTGCATGCCCCGTCTGCAGGCCTAGACACCTTCATGAGACAGAGGAGGTAAGCAACATACCCAGAACCTGGAAGGACTCTCCTCTTCTTCCTTCGGCCTGAGTCTTGAATTACTTGTATGAATAGTCCTGTAGGAAAGTTCAAATAAGATTGGCTTTCTCTAAATCCAGAGCTTAGAGTCAGGATTAAATAAAATGGGCAGAGGAGTTTTCTAAAGATAGGAGCCTGCTGCCAGCTTCCCAATTACACTCCTGTGGTCATATTTATGAGTCCTCAGCAAAAGTAGCTACACACATAGTAAGAGGTAAGAAACAGCTCCTCCGCACCACCTCCCACCTTCCCTGAGACAGTCCCTGCAGTTCTTACAAGACAGCACACCCTTTTATGCCTCAGGACCTTTGTACAGGCTGTGCCATATTTATTTTTTTAAATTTGTGATTATTTCTCTTTCCCTACTAGAATCTGAGCTCCAATAAAGGGGGCTTAGAATGATGCCTGGTGCACAGTAAATGGTGCAGGTTCTCAGTAAATGTGCCCTTAAATCATGATGGTGATATTTTCATTTAGAACAGTTTCCTCCCTGCCTGCCTAGAGAACTAGCTGCTCTGAAGACTTTCTACATTGCCTGAAAATTCCTCTGACCCAGCCTCACCCGCCCCTGTCCCAGTTCACTTCCTCTTGTGAATCCTTAGAGTTTTTCAGGGGTCCTGTATGATTTCACTTGTCCCTCAATTGTCTGTTGGTGTCTTTACATGCTCATGTCTTAGGAGCCCAGGCACGACACAGGGCAGAACCGTATCTTCCTGACTAGGTTCCCCAGTCCCAAGGATCCTGTGCTGACACCAGGGTAGCCTGCCACTGACCTTCATTCGTAATAAATGTCTGGGAAGAAGAAAGTGGAACAGCCCATTGGAAAGGAGTCTCCACAGAGGACAGAAGGGCTCTCCAAAAAAAGAACAGGATATGTATGCCAAGTTGTGCCCTAGAGAGTCCTTTGAGAAAAAGTGCTACTAAGGCAACAGGGCTGGGCAACCCAAGCCCAAGAGAAGGAGGCACGGAGGGCAATCTCCCTCCCAGGAGTCCTGTGAGTGTCTCACTGGGGGCTGGAACAGTCCTCTCTTCAAAGCTGGGTCGAGAGGAGTGAGAATATGCAAATCACTGTTCCAGGGGCAGTTTTGCCAGCAAGCAATTTCTGAGACCACACAATAGACACTTGCTAATAGATGGCTTCAAGTATCCACAGTGTAATGAGATCAAGGCTTGGGACTGCCAGCATGAAACCCAACAGGAAAAATATCATTTATGGCAGGCTTGTGAGTTCTATTTGCATTAAATTGATGAACCTGAAAACACATACTGCCTTGGCAGTAAAAATCATAAAGACTTCTGATTTTTGTTTTCTTGGGATGGTGGTGGCAGCCTAGCAGGTGAGTGGACTATGTAATGAGAGATTTCTCCAAAATTACAACACATAATGGATTCCTATATGTATGGAGCATTCGTTCAGATGGCAATGTTATAGGACAGGAAGGTTTTTGGCTCTGTTTCCCAGCCCTACAACACCTGCAGACTCACTGATGCACTGTCTGCACCCCACCCTGACATCCACGGACCCACACACACGTGTACACACACACACACACACACACACACACACACACACACACATACCCCCCCCACACACACACGCAGAGTTACTCATGTGCATTTAGAGAGGCCTGGCTGTAGCCCGGCAGGTTTTCTAAAGCACGTGTGCTCCCTGGCTGGTTAATCTCACAAGGGTACAACCCTCCGGTGGGTTTATGGGGGTCCACACCTATCAGAGTCAGGGGAGTTTTTTCCTAGGCAAATGAAGGGAATTAAATTATGTCCTGGTTCAAGGCCCTCTAACTTTTTGGATTTCTCTGTTTTCCTTTATATCTCCCAAATACCTTAGCCTTATAGCAGGACATGGAATTTAGCAAAGATTAGGTGTGTAGGGGTCGCAAGGATCCGGGGAAGATGGCGACCGGGTGAGCAGCAAGGGAGCGAACCTCCTTAATAAACACCACCAGCTCGAGACAGACTTGGTGAGCGTGAATGCCGGAACCTCGGCTGGGAAGTTTAAACTGGGCGTATTTCTCTGAGATGCCGGGGGAGATGTGGTAGGGCGGACCAGGCTGCCGGGGCGAGACGTGGGAAAGT